>SNQJ01S0084898.1:34470-46314 GCA_010110895.2 Picea sitchensis
ACCCCAAGGGAGACGTCCCTATTGACCTAAAGGGCTGATGAACTAAGACAAAGAAGCAAGAATACCCCCCTCTCATTGGTCACTCAAGTCAAAAGGTTATTTATCTCTTTTTTATAGATGAAGCAAGGGTAAAGATGAAGTGTACCTGCCCAGAACAAGACAACACATCAAAAATATGGAAGCTTTCAAGTACCAAATGATGTTAGTGCTTCATAAGACCACGAACCTTTGAAATATAAGTTGGCTGATATAAAATTGTAGTGATATGAAAGTTTACAACAACAATAAGTATTTTATAACAGATGCAAGAAATATGCCTTATAATTGCTTGAAAAGACAATGACAAAGTAGCTTTAACTAGGCAAGATGATAATCAGTTGTCACAAGTATTTTTTGCAGTATCTAGCTAACATTAAATGTTAGTTTTGTAGAAAATTTGTTGCAGTTAGATGGTTGTAGCAATATTTTGTAACAACAACAAGTATTAATGCTCAGAATTCCAAGAAAATATCATCGAAACTTAGCATTTATCAAGTAGATTGTTGGGAAATTATCACAAGAAATTTCTGAGTGAGTTAGATATGAGGTATGTAGGTGTATGCAGAAAATTATTATGGATTAGTATGGTTGTAGAAATTATTTGCAGCAACAGCAAGTTAACTAGTGAATTCATCTTGTTTAGAGTTAGTAGAAGTTAGCAAAAGCTTCAAGGGAGAGAGTTTGAGTGTATGCTTGATCAATCATTCACCTAAACAAGTGGACAAGTGCCTTTTAGGGCTTATGGAGTCAACAATAGCAACAACACAACTTGGAGAAAAGTAGCAATGATAATACTTACCAAAGGAAAAGAGGTTAATGGAAGAGGTGTTGGCACTTCAAGGCTTCAAACATCCAAACCTTAAAGACAAATTCATTAGAGAGTAAGCACTTTTAGGCCCTAGCGAATCTTCCTTCCTTAGACTATTGAAAAATATTATGCAATAAGAAATTAGTATGAAGCTACTTGAGTGCTATCACTTTAGGGCTCTAGTAGTCACTTCTAAACAAGGTGTACTTGAGAAATTTAAACAAGTGGAAAATCTACCAAGAGAAATAAGTGACTTATGTTTCTCTCCTAGGGTTTAAGCAAGCAATTTCATAATCTTTAACATGAAACAAGTAAAATTTACCACAAGCATTTATTACATAAACAAATTGCATATTTTCTACTTACTTCACCAAGAATAATCAAGCCAAACCCTAGCTGAAGATCTTCCACCGTGAAAAATAGCCAAGATACACCATAAAATGTCTCTCCAAGAAGTTGTGCACTAGTTATTTCATCCAATAGCCCTTAAAGAGGGCGCAAATTTCAATCCACACTTGTTGTGTGATGAGTTATGATGAAAAAATGAGAGTACTTTATCTCTATTTATACAAAACTTTGACCTTTAATTAATTTTAGGTCAAATAAAAGGTTGACCTGGCCAATTTACATTAAAATCCTATTTTGACATAAATAAAATTAATTAACACCTAAAAACATCTCCAAGGGTGACATCATGCCCTTCTAGGGTGACGTTAAGCCCCTAAGGTGGAACGTTGGGCTCAAGATGCAGAACGTTTGGCCTCCAAATTCCCTAGATGATACCCACACGTGCCACCCAGCTCACAACTACCCCCAAAATGTAGACCCTAGCTCTGGATGACGTCCAAGGTCATGATGGTGATGTCTTGGGATTTCAAAGGCCAAGGTCCATGTGGAAGAGCAAGATCCCCCTGGGTCTAGGTCTATGAGGGCGCCTCCAAGGTGACGTCCTTCTTTCTTTATGGTGCAAATATCTGATGTCTTATTTCCCCTGGTTGGGGTAGCAACATCCATCTGTGGGCTTTAATCCCCCACGAAGGTCTGAGCTAATCATTCCCTCACATGTACTTGTCCACCGGAAAAGGTCTTGCAACAACAACAAGTATGCACTACAGGGGTTCATAAGTCATAGGGATCATAACATTATGCAATTTAATAAGTCAAGTTTGGAGAAGGTCTCAGGGTGTTCTATTGGGCTAATCTTCTTTAAGTTTGGGGTGTTTCCGAGGTGAGAGTCAATCCAGGTCATGTAAGTGTATGAGGTGGCATGGGGTGCAATGATAACAGTTAAATGAAGTCTTATTTGTGGTTGCCTTTGTAGAGGGTGAGTTGTACCTTGTCATAGATGCCATTGTTTCCTAGCCCATTTACTACCTTTTACTCTTAGCTTTATTATCTTTTGATCTTTTTCTTTTGTGCTTCAAAGGAAAAAGTTGATGGACATTGTCCTGGCTTGGTGAGCAGAGGTGACAGTGTTATCCACAAACATTTCACGGAGATGAGTAGGTTGGCTCGTGATGAGACCCCCTTTCTCTTGGTTATGCCACCAAGAGACACTATCCTAGTTTGGTGACCATATAGGTGGTAGTGTCATACCGCTACATGCCCATGGTCATAATAGGTCAGCTCATGATGAGACCTCCTATCCACCAACTAGTACCTTGAGTGTTTATTTATCTTATGGGTTCCCTTTTCTTACTGAGAAGATTTTTACTACTTTCAAAGGAATCCCTAGGTAAAGCATCTCAAAGGTTTTAAAGTCTTTTAAATCTTTCCATCTACTTTTACCCTCTAGGCATTTAGCCCCTTCTTCCCACAAGGCAAGGTACAACCCTTCCTAGTGTGGCCAATCCCAATGCCGAACAAAGGTAGTGGAAGATGAGAGGAATAAATATGGAAAGTGGTAAGTATGGAGGGAACGAACGATGACCTTTCATAAACCCACCCAGTGGCAACCCATCCTAAAGGGAGATCAACTTACTAGGGCATCATGTCACCCTTCCAAGTATGAACAAGTCAAAGAGCATAATTTCCAAGCAAATTTTATGAAATGAAGGAGAATTCAATGCAACATATTCAAGTGCTTCAAGAATCAAAGTGACACATACCATGATACCCAAACTCAGTACCTTATGGAGAAAGACTTACTACTACTTCAGGACTAGGTTGGTGGGATGGATACTATTACTGTTGATAAATGGGTTGCACTGAAGAAAAGAGGGGCCCTACGGGGCCATGCTCAAGTCATTCATCTCTCGGCACTCCATGTCTAGGACCTATGGGCCTCAATACATGATTTCCTTAGTTATCCCTAGGGTAGGGGATAACATCTAGCTCCAACTCGGGGACATGTGCTCACAGTAGAGCGCATGAGAACCTTATCATCTCTGGTATGACCTGTGTCTGCTAAATCTCAACAAAATGTATTAGTAATCCTTAGGGTGGTGATATCACCCCTTGTTCATATATGATATAAAATAAAAAGAGCATCTCTAACCTAGCATATAATCATGATCATGCATGTATACATAATGGAAGAATAGAATATGAAAATGAAACTGTAATTATGCTAATATGATATGTAGATGGTATATACAACGGATGAAAATGCCTACCTACCTCTACTTACCTATTGGTTGAATGTTAGGTGTAGTCAAATAACCAGTGAAACCATCCTAGCAATATCTCATAACACATTCCTTTGTGCTTCATCATAAACCAAAACAATGACAAGTTAAGGACAAAAATAATATAAGTTAGAGCATGTATCATATCATCAGTAATCATAAAGTCTAGCTCATGGAGGTAGGAGGGAGGGACAAAATTATGCCAAGTCACACTTCTAGGAAATTGCTCAATCCATCTCAGAAAGGGATGGTGAAAAATCAAAGCCTCAAAAGACTGACTCAAAGAGTCTGAAGGTTGGATACCTTGGGCGTCATCACATCCTGAGGTCTGGGAAGGGACTAGTAAGAACCTAGAGGAAGATCAGAAATTTTCTAAGGGAAAGATGAAAGACTGAAATAATAAAAATTTTCTTAAGGTATTCAACCTACCCTTGAATTCTAAAAGAAGGATTTTCCCCAGAGAAAACTCAAGACAAGGGACATGTTTCTCAACTACACCCTTAGTGACATAGCGAGGTAAAGTAATTGAAGGAGGATGGAAAACCTAGTCACAAGTATCCTTCTTTAGGCAAGCAATGTCCTCACCTTTATCAAGATATGAGCACAATGGTGGTTGATAATCTTCTTCATAGAATAAATCCAAGTGCTCAAAGGAAAACTCATCAAAATACTCAAGGTATGACCAAAAATCATCAGGAGAGCATAGAACTAGGTCACCCTCCGATATGTTTGTAACTATATCATTTCCTTGTTGCCAAATCTCAGAATTAGTGGTGACCTGATATGATAGTTGTAAAGGAAACATTTGGAAATGATCCTCAATGTCATAAATAGGATCCCCATCATAACCAATTACATCCCATTTATGTTTCCCAACATGTATGAACTCCTCAATATTATTAACCAGGTCATTTCCTTCATCATAACATCAAGGGATTAAAGCATACAAAGGCTCCTCTAACACTTATTTTCTTTCCAAATCACAAAATAAGGCATCATCAAAATCTTGGAAAGGTAAACAACTCATTGCATTCACTTCTTCCTGTGTAGGAGCTTCGAAGATTTGGATAACCTCATCAAAAGGAGAACAAGCATTAGTGCCTCATCCTCGTGACTTTCCCTTACATCTTCAGCTTCATAATATGGAGGGTATAGCTCGTCCAAGGGTTCCCTTTATTCTTCACCTTCTAAATCATAGAATAAGGTATCATCAAAAACCTAAAAAGGAAAGTGACTAACCTCATCCTCTTATTCTTGTGCAGGAGGAAAAGTATTTGGGATGGATTCATCAAGGGGAGGAGTGCACATTAATACTTCATCATCATGTTTAATATCTTCAGGCTCTCGCTCTTCAACCAAGTCCTCATTATCTTTTCTAGAAGCATGAGTAAATTCTTGTTCTTCTCCTTGGGATTGGTAACCTTCATCAAGATCCTTGTCCTCAACCTCTTGCTGATCAATGTCTTGTTCCCTTCTTTCCTAGAATTACTAACAAAGGTCTCAAGGGAAATTAATCTCTCCATACTAAGACTATCTGAGTAAAGAGGTGTTCTCCCTTGAATAAGGAGATATTTGCCTCGATTTTTATAGCCATGTGATAAGATTCTTGGATTGTTCTTGGTCCTTTTTTATTGAGGAGAAACCCTAAATGAACTAAGACTGCATTGGTGTAGAGGTAAGCGAGGTACCTATCTTAAGGACAATGGCTTCTAGGAATTTTTTGTAGCAAATTCTTGAACCTAGTATGGAATCCATGAAAGTCTTGTTCTTAGTTTGTTTCATGTACTCGAGTCTTTTTATTAGCATGTGGATATCTTCTAATTTAATACCCCATTTCCCGAGAAAGTTTTTTTTCTAATTGGTCCATAGATGTGATTCTAGCATTAGGGAGATCATCATACCATTTCCTAGTATTTCCATGAAGAGTGGCAGAGAAAAAATCCATTGCCAAATATTCAGCATCAACACTGATAGGGTGGAGTTGAAAGAAAGCCCAAAAATTATCCATGTGATCTTCGGCCCTAACCCCATCATTACCAGTGCATCTACGGAGCCAATTTTTATACCTTGGAGGCATTTGTCGAGGGTAACCCATTTCACTCATATATAAGGGTTTAAAATTACCTGGGTCCCATTGAAAAGCCATGGTTGGCTTTTCCATTAGTGAAGTCACCAGATAATCCTTCTAGGGATCATCAAAGGGAAAAGAGGGAATCACCCTAAGTGGAGTCGTCGGGTAAGCTTTGTGAAGTAAAAGATTTGAATAAAGGCTTAGCGAAAAAGTGTCGCTCAAGGAAAATTGACTCCTTCCCCGACAACGGTGCCAAAAATGTTATCGCACAATCTGGACTTGCCCAAAGCCTAGGGAAAGTGAGGCAAGATTGGTGTAACAAGGGGGTGACCTATCACTGTCACCTTAACAGGAAACCCCTTTATGTTTAAGAGTATGTTAAGATTAACCCAAGGGAGACGTTCCTAGTGACCTAAAGGGCTGATGAACTACGACAAAGAAGCAATAATACCCCCCTCTCACTGTCCACTCAAGTCAAAAGGTTATTTATGTCTTTGTTAGAGATGAAGCAAAGGTAAAGATGAAGTGTACCTGCCCAGAACAAGACAACAAAGAAAAAATATGGCAAATTTCAAGTACAAAATGATGTTAGTGCTTCATAAGACCATGAACCCTTGAAATATAAGGTGGATGATATAAAATTGCAACGATATGAAATTTTACAATAGCAATAAGTATTTTATAACAGCTACAAGAAATATGCCTTAGAATCGCTTGAAAAGAAAATGACAAAGTAGATTTAACTAGGCAAGATGATAATCAATTGTCACAAGTATTTTCTGCAATGTCTAGCTAGCATTAAATGTTAGTTTTGCAGAAAAATTTGTTGCAGTTAGATGGTTGTAAAAATATTTTGTAATAGCAACAAGTATTAGTGCTCAGAATTGCAAGAAAATATGATGGAAACTTAGCATTTATCAAGTAGATTTGTGCACAATTATCACAAGCAATTTCTGAGTGAGTTAGATGTGAGTTATGTAGGTGAATGCCACAAATTAGTATGAATTAGTATGGTTGTAGCAATGATTTGCAACATCAACAAGTTAACTAGTGAATTAGTCTAGTTTAGAGCTAGTACAAGTTAGCAAACGATTCAAGGAAGAGATTTTGAGTGTTTGTTTGATCAATCATTCACCTAAGCAAGTGGACAAATTCCTTTTAGGACATATGGAGTCAACAATAAAAACAACACAACTTGGAGAAAAGTAGCAATGATAATACATGCCAAAGGAAAAGAGGTGGATGGAAGAGGTGTTGGGACTTCAGGGCCTCAAACATCCAAACCTTAAAGACAAATTCACTTGAGAGTAAGCACTTTTAGGCCCTAGCGAATCTTCCTTCCTTAGACTATTGAAAACTATTATGCAATAAGCAATTAGAATGAAGCTACTAAAGTGATAACACTTTAGGGCTCTAGTAGTCACTTCTAAACAAGGTGTACTTGAGAAATTTAAACAAGTAGAAAAACTAGAGAGAGAAAGAAGTAATGCATGTTTCTCTCCTAGGGTTTAAGCAAGAAATTTCATAATCTTGGACATGAAACAAGTAAAATTTACCACAATTATTTATTACATAAACAAATTGCATATTTTCTACTTACTTCACCAAGAATAATCAAGCTAGACCCTAGTTGAAGATCTTCCACCATGAAAAATAGCCAAGATACACCATAAAATGCCTCTCCAAGAAGTTGTGCACTAGTTATTTCAGATAATAGCTCTTAAAGAGGGAGCAAATTTCAGTCCACACTTCTTGTGTGATGAGTTATGATGAAAAACTGAGAGTACTTTATCTCTGTTTATACAAAACTTTGACCTTTAATTAATTGAGGTCAAATAAAAGGTCAAGCTAGCCAATTTACATTAAAATTCAATTTTGACATAAATAAAATTAATTAACACTTAAAAACATCTCCAAGGGTGACGTCATGCCCTTCTAGGGTGATGTTGAGCCCCTAAGGTGGAACATTGGGCTCAGGATGCAGAACATTTGGCCTCTAAAGGCCCTAGATGATACCAGCACGTGCCACCCATCTCACAACTGCCCCCCAAAATGTAGACCCTAGCTCTGGATTACGTCCAGGGTCATGATTGTGACATCCTAGGCTTTCAAAGGCCAATGTCCATGTGGAAGAGAAAGATCCCCTTGGGTCTAGGTATGTCAGGGTGCCTCCAAGGTGATGTCCTTATTTATTCATGGTGCAAATATTTGATGTCTTCTTGCCTCTGGTTGGGGTCGCAACATCCATCTATGGGCTTTAATCCCTCGTGAAGGCCTGAGCTAATCATTCCCTGATCCGGATTATTTTCGGCACGAAATGAGATCAGAGATATAATAAATAAATGCACAGAGATATCGTAGATATTAAATAAGATAACATAAATTTATCAGAGATGCACCCATAAACATAGATATACAGTAATACACGATTTCTATTAATGAAAGAAATGTACAGAGACTATAAAAATACATAGTGAAAGATTCGGTAGAATGGTGGCAGCTTATCTCTGAGAAGAGATGTGACGGCTACTTGCATTCACAAGAAGATGATTACAATGAGGCTCTGAAGGAATTTTTACAATAAACAGGAATTCCAAAAACCCTAGACATCCAAAAACCTAACCCTAGGAGATGAAGCGCCAAAACTCATGTGGGCCCCGTTTGGGTAAGTTAGTACATCAACTTCCCGGGGTCATAACTTTTGCATACGATCTATGTTTTAGGCATATGATAGCTTGTTGGAAAGGTATCATTGAGGAGATTCATTTTGGGGGCTCAATCATGCCTTTGGCTATCATTGAGAACCTCTATCTCAAAAAACCTTCATTTAGGCCCTCAAAATGGCCCCGGAAGTTAAAACTTGCTAAAAATAGTAAATTGCCAAAATTGCCAAAAAAATGTTTTGAGCCAATCGGAAAAGGTGGGTGGCCACCAATATCCACCTGGATCATTCCCTCACATGTACCTATCCATCGGGCAAGGTATTGTAACTACAACAAGTACGCCCTCGAGGGGTTCATAAGTCATAGGGATCATAACATGTAAATCAAATCCAATAATTAAATTACCCAAGCATGTGCATCAAACCCCCCTTTACCCAAATAAATGCTCAAAGACGTTATGCAATTTAACAAGTCAGGTTTGGAGAAGGTATCAGGGTGTCCTATTGAGATAATCATATTTAAGTTCAGGGTGTTTCCCAGGTGAGAGCCAATTAAGGTCATGTAACTGTATGAGGTGGCGTGGGGTAAGTGTGTAGGCATAGGGTGCAGTGATAATAGGGAAATGTAAGTCTTAGTTGTGGGTGCCTTTGTAGAGGATGAGTTGCACCTTGTCATAGATGACATTGTTTCCTAGCCCATTTGTTGCCTTTTACTCTTAGCTTTATTATATTTTGATCTATTGCTTTTGTTCTTCAAAGGAAAATGTTGAGGGACACTGTCATGGCTTGGTGACCAGAGGTGACAGTGTTATCCACAAACATTTCACAGACATGAGAAGGTTGGCTCGTGATGAGACCCCCTTTCTCGTGGCTATGCCACCAAGAGCCACTACCCTGGTTTGGTGACCAGATAGGCGGTAGTGTCATACCGCTATTTGTCCATGGTCATAATAGGTCGGCTCGTGATAAGACCTCCTATCCACCAACTAGTACCTTGAGTGTTTATTTATCTTATGGGTTCCCTTTTCTTACTGAGAATATTTTTATTTCTTTCTCGGGAATCCCTTGGTGAATTATCTCAAAGGTTTTAAAGTCTTTTCACTCTTTCTAACTACTTTTACCCTCTAGGCCTTTAGCCCCTTCTTCCCACAAGGCAAGGTACAACCCTTCCTAGTGTGGCCAATCCCAATGCCTGAACAAAGATAGGGGAAGATGAGAGGAATAAATATGGAAAGCGGTAAGTATGGAGGGAACAAATGATGACCTTTCATAGACCCACCAAGTTGCAACCCATCCTAAAGGGAGATCAACTTACTAGGGCATCATGTCACCCTTCTAGGTACGAACAAGTCAAATAGCATAATTTCCAAGAAAACGTTATGAAATGAAGGAGAATTCAATGCAACATATTCAAGTTCTTCAAAAATTAGAGTGACACATACCATGATACCCAGACTCATTACCTTATGGAGAAAGACTTACTGCTACTTCGGGACCAAGTTGGTGGGATGGATACTATTGTTGCTGATAAATGGGCTACACTGAAGAAAAGAGGGGTCCTGCTCAAGTCATCCAACTCTCGGCACTCCATGTCTAGGACCTGTCTGTTGATTTTTCAATAAGCTAGGTTTAAGGATGAAGTTCATTCCATTTTTAGCATTTTACTTAAACCATAAACAATTTCTTGCAGCAACCAAGATCACAAAAAGAAACACCATGCACAAGTACACAAGAAGTATCTTAGGAAACCCTTCTAAACAAGGGAAGAAAACCTAGCCAATCCTTTGTTATATTCTTCAGGAGAAAGACCTCCACCACCATAAAAACCTAGCACACAGAAGGGTGATCACAAACCCTAGAATATTAGCACCCAAGAGAGGTGCACATGTTTCCGAAGAAGTAAGTACTTGCTTAAACTTCCAAACGCACACTTGTGTTATGATTCCTCAATGGGAAATTTACCTTTATTTATATTAGACTGAACCTGTAAACAATAGTGTCTATTGGCACAACAGGGCCCACCCCAATAACTTAGAATATAATTAATAATTACCATATTAATTCTCTTTTACATCAATTATCTTTCACTTTATAGTGGGGCTGACTTGTACCCTTTACATCACAAATAGGGTTACAGGTAAGTCTGACTCTTGTACAATATAGCAAGGGATCTCATACACCCACTAGTGCTCAGCCACTAGGGGCGCATCCATTTATGCTCATCCGTAGGGATTTTCACATCTCTATCTCATTGTGTCTCACAGGAGAACCACACTAACTATTGAATCATCCACTAGGATCACATTCACCTGTGCTCAGCCGCAGACACGTACAACTAAGAAAATCTCTTTCTCACTACGTCTCACATGAGAGCCATCTGGAGTATCACATCATCTCAACTCTCTGCATAAAGGAGGCCAATACAGTGTTTCATCTATGTCTTAGAACGATACACCCAACTCATGGGATTCCCCACACAGGAGCACACAAAATTCCATCTCCGTCTCAAAGAGGAACCATACACCCAGCTCATGGGCTTCCCTACACAGGGGCACACAACATTCCATATCCGTTTTAGAGAGGAACCACACACCCAGCTCATGGGATTCACCACCTCACACAGGGGCACAATGTTCCATTTCTGTCTCAGAGAGGAACCACACACCCACTTCATGGGCACACCCAACTCATGGGATTCCTCACCCCACACAGGGGTACACTCATTGTTCCTTCTTTGTCTCAGAGAGGAACAACACACCCATCTCATGGGAACACCCAAATCATGGACTCTCTCTCAGGCTGACTCACTCAGTCGGTGTCATGGATGATGTCTCACGCGGTTGTAATCATCAACACTCTCTCTCAACTAGGGAGGCATTCTCCACCAAGCCAAGTCTCTCACAGAAGTACTCGAACTTCGTCTTGGTTGTAATCATCAACACTCCCTCTCAGCTAGGGAGGTAATCTTCATTAGGCCAGGTCTCTTACAAAAGTACTCTAACTTCATTTTGGCAAGATATCTGCAATCTTCTCATGTGTAGGAAGGTATTGCACATGTACTTATTTCCTCTGCATCATGTCTTTGATATAATGATATTTTATCTCAACGTGTTTCGATGAAACACGGGGTTCTCAGAGAGATTCACAGAGATCTAGTTATAATAATAGGATTTATCTCATGATCAAATAAATCTGTCAGAAGCTTGCGAAGCCACACTACTTTGCAGACTGCCACACTCAATGTTATATACTTTGCTTATGTGGTACTCAAGGCCACAGAGCTTTGTTTCCTGATACACCATGAAACCATGGAAAACCCCAAGGTAAAACAACAACCGGATGTGTTATTTTGGTCCACTATACTCTCTACCCAATCTGTATCATCATATATCGGGTCTGGTGTTCAACCAAATACATCAGCGATCCAATCAGTTGTGGATCAATATCATGTGAATCATCATCATTCATTTTCTTCAATTCCATCACCATCATTGTATGGATTTGCATTCTGTTATACTAAACTTATTTAATATCCACTGTGTATTTTCCTTGACTTAGGAAAAGTCTCATTAGTCCTCTGTCATACTTCTTGTCCCAAGAAGTAGTGCATCATTCCCAAATCCTTCATCAGAATTCA
>SNQJ01S0084898.1:75334-86598 GCA_010110895.2 Picea sitchensis
ATAGGATCATTGATGTCACTGATCCTTATTCCTATGTTGCCTCTCTCTGTGCCATAATTTTCCTTTATTTTGTCATACATGGCCTTGCCCTTCATTTTGTCCTCCAAGTACTATTCTGGCTTCTCCCCATCCACGGGTAGCCTGGTAATTACTACGATTAGATCGATATTGATAGGCATGGGACTATCCATCCACATAATCCCTGCATGTACTCATGCTAGTATTTTCTTTACACAACCATTGATATGTTTACCATGCCCAAAATGCCGTATATCAAGAAAGTTCATTATCCCTATGTTGTAGAGCTCGAGGATCCACTACACAGGCTCCAACAGTAGTGCGCAAGATTAACCCTCTCCCCGACACTCCATGTAGTTTTGTTGTGATAAGTCTGGGAACTTATTGGTGTTTTCCATGTTATGGTCAGAATACTTCATCGTATTCACCCCTCCTACCATATCATCATCTATTTTCACCCCTTCTATAATTTTTGGCATGACGAGTGTGAATTATGCCTAAGGTCATGATACCTCTTGCGCACTACTCTCAGTGGTAGATTTCTTCCTTCCATATGGGGATGAGGCCCCCACCTCTGGTACACCCTCGTATATTGTTCCCTGTTATTCATCTGGTTCTCGGCCCTATGGAATTGAACCCATGGATTTTTCTTCCTATTGTGGCCCTTTCCCTCTCAGTGCGTCAGATTTTTTCCTTTCTATGTTGTCCTCCAGTTTCCCAACCTCTTGCTCTAGGTTGTGTTCCTCCTCTATGTGTGTGGTATTTGGCTCGTATTTTATCATTTGAATCTCATCCACACCCATGACTTTGGGCATCTCCTGTGTTCTTGGTTTTGTCACTCGAGCACTACTTCTCATGTTCTGCCCAGTTCTGTTCAACACTCCAACTCTTGGAGGGAACATGCTGATGAAATCCGGACTATAGACTTCTAAAAATCCACCTTCTATCACAAATTTGCACTCTCTTTCTCTTCAACTAGATTATGCATTCTTCTCCTTAGAAAACAACACAATGACTTCATTCCCTGGCCTTTTCATACTTTATAATGGGATGAAAAAGTGACAATTGTTTCGCACTCACAATTGTCACTTTTTCACTTTTTGTTGTGCTTCCTGCGTACTATGCCTTTCTACTCATTAAATTCTCTTTGGCATGCAATTTTCTCAATCACTGGCTTTTCTACAACACGGTGTTAATTCTAACAACTATATTATATCAAAAGTTGGTTGAAACGATTTTTTAGTTTACTTATCTACTTTGAGCTTTCTACCTTTTTCTTGGGCTGACCCAGGTTCATATCTACTATGGTTTCCAACAAATCCCTCTAAAACTATCGACCCTTTTGGTAACCCAGAAAGAAACACAACACATAGAATGCACTGTGCAGTCTCACATGAGATAGTTCTATGGGTGACTGTAATGCTCAAGTGCTTGCAGTCTGGGAAAGAGTGGGGATCTAGGATTGTAATTTGTGGTCTTCATTCATTTACTATATCATCAATCAATATTAAATATGTTTGTGTTCTTTATTCATGCATGTAAATCGATATATCTCTTCATCAAGACATTCATCTAAGATTTAACCATTGACAACAAAGACATAAACAATAAGCATTTCACATAACACATGATCTATCGTGGTTCAACCCCTCCTAGGATACTACCACAAAGATTTGGCTACTTAGGCTCTTTTATTATAGTTCTACAAAATATGGTGTTGCACTCTTGTCCTTCCTCTTCCAGTATTTTGAAGGATCTAACTTATGCTTAGATTGATCGTCGCAACACTTAGCCTTCCTTATAGTCTCCTCCAAGATATTTTGATTATTGAACTCGATTCGATATTGGTAGGACCGTGGAAACCCATTCAGAAAGCATTGCACTCTCACTTTCTCATATTTTAGTTAAGGAACATACCTCAACAACTCCATAAATCTTTTGGCATATGAATCCATGGTAAGTTGACCCATCTTATGCTCATGGAATTCTTTGATTTGGTCATCATAATATTTCTCCAATAGGTAATCCTTTCAAAATTATTTCTCAAAATTCTTCCATGTAATCTTTCTTTCCTTTAGTCCCTTGATTTCCTTGAGGTCTTCCCACCATATGGAAGCTCCTCCATTCAGGTTAAAAATGGCAATCCTTGCCTTCGTATTTTCAGAGTAATTATGCACCTGAAATTACCTTTTAAAAAAACAACCATGCCTCGGCTTCTTCTCCTTTCTCGATCTCTCCATCAAAGGTAGGAGACTTAGCCTTCTTGAATTCCTTAGTCAAATAACTCTAAGAATTATTCCTCTTTCTCTTCTTCGAGACACTTGACTCTGTGCCACTACTAGATTTATCTATTAAATTAATATTCTTTCCAAATAACTCCATGGATTCACTTCCACCAAATCTTCCCCTCTTGGCATCTCGATGTCTCTTTCTGGAAGAAATCTTTCCCAAATCGTTGTGATCCAATCCATGATTCTTAGAATATGAAGGGTTTTTCAACCTCTCTGACTGTTTTAACTCTACATTACTTGGGACTTGCTGCAGATGTTTTTGAATCTCTGAAAACCTCTGCGGTAACACTACGTTCAATTCGTCTTCCTCAACTTTATTGTGTACCTTCAAACTTATAACAGTGGCCATTAATCTAGAGGATTTTTTCTATCCCTCCAGCTATCATATTCCTCATCTCTAAGATGCAAGGTATCATCCATACTATATTGTACCATTGACCTCTGGTGTTCTTCAGTATGTCCTACATGCTCATATAACAACTATCATTATTAATAAATTACCAATTTAAAACCTACATGTTAAACAACATTGAAACGTTTCTAAAATGGTTTCAAATGGTCTTGGTGACCCATTCAATCCTAGAGTTTGAAGTCTTCTTTGATACCACTCTGTGACACACTCGACCCCCTAATCCAAGCTTAGGATGGTCGAATGTTGGGTTTTCTTTCTTTCTTCTCTCATGGCATGGTATCAAATTCATCAGTCATTTGAGCAAGGACTTCTCTTATCACATTTTGATATATAATGTCTCTTATTAATTCTAAAAGAAACCTCTCCAGGAACCTATGCAACCTCAATCAGACGATCACGATTGTCTCTCACCCTCAGACCAACGATCTAGACCTATTCATACCTATTCCATCAGAGTGCCCAACCATCTAGGTTAATTTCCTTCCTGATGGCACCATCCCAATAGATTAACCATCAATATCTATTGGTTCTCGGATTAGGGGTTTAACGGTCACAATTATGTTGTAGTTGTATACCCACTCGATGGTTACTCCCTGAGTAAAGGTTCATTACTCACACCAAAGAGTGGGACCCAAAAATCACACGCTTGATACTCTCTCTCACCCATGTACCGCTCAACAGTCCTCCTTTTTCCTCTGAATCCCTCCTTTCAGTGAATTTATTTTATAGTTCCTCAGATTACTCTTAACAACTCACTCTAACCATTCTCACTTTTATGGATCATTCAATCCCCATATATCTAATCCAATAGTCTATGTGGTCTTTGGGGATGAAACATTATCCCTTCATGGCTTTGAATTCCTCCTCCTCAGAGTGGTTCTCACCACATCTAATGGCTAGTATCTCATGTACACGGTCCAAGAGATATATGGTTCTCAAATTTTGCATTGTCGTACTCTATTACAACCCGTTTTCCCAAACTTCTGACTAACCCTCTTATGGTAGTCTTCCTCTAGATCCAACAGTCCCAATTTTTCCTTTCCTCTCTCTGATAGATCAATGGTTCTCGTTGACTCAGAGCTTTACCATTAGGGTCCTAACACAACCATTCCCATAGTCACTTTGATGGTGACACCATACAATCAATGGTCTAGATCTACTCAATACATAGAATCGATGGTTGTGAGTCATTCTGATTGAACATGAGATTCTTTTATTAGACAATGGTCTAAATTTGTGACTTAACCAATTTTAAGGGTTTCTATCGAGTCTTCAAGATTCATATAACCACTCCAAGACCATAAATGTCCTTTCAACTCCATCAAAATAATATATTTCATATCTTGCAAGATTTCCACTTAAGGTTTTGGATTTTCCCTCATAACTCAAGGCCTTCTATCTCTCGAAAGGATCTCCTCGAAAATTATAGGGTACTAGTATTACTAGACATTGAAGTTTTTGTCCATATATTGCAAACTTTCCTCTCAAGGAGACATGATTCTCAGGGACATGGATTGTCCATGTTTCAGTCACTCAGGGGTTCAGTTCATTTATTTCACTAATTCACATTTCTCATTTAATTCATACATATACATATACATATATAACATTCATACATAATTTAACAAGTCAAGTTAAAACACTTATCTGATTAGGAAATGACCAACACTAGATGATTGAGAGAGGATGCCTTTCCTACCAACCTTAGGCCATATTGTAGAGTTCCTTCCTATATTATTCCACCCGCTTTACAAGAGATTATACCACAAGGGGAATGATTTATATGGTTTCCAAACTCAAGATGATCCGGGAAGGTTACTTCCATTCCTCCTCT
The DNA here is from genome assembly GCA_010110895.2 of Picea sitchensis. NCBI lineage: Eukaryota > Viridiplantae > Streptophyta > Pinopsida > Pinales > Pinaceae > Picea > Picea sitchensis. The sequence continues at coordinate 79,890 of SNQJ01S0084898.1, forward strand.
AAAAACAACAGAAGTTGCCCCCTTCCCATTGGGGTCAAGAACCCTAAATATTTTTCAGGTGGTTTCTCAATTGGATTTCCTCTACATAAGGGATTCCCTTATCTGCTAAATAGTCCCTCAATGACCTCCCCTTTCTTCTGTTAGTTTATGTCTAGTAAGAACCAAGTTCTAGTCCTTTTTTCTCCAGTTTGGATTCATGTCTTCTCTATTTTAGGGTGATCAATATTAACTAGGACAAGCTTCCTATTTTCTTCAAGGAAACTCTCTATAATATTCCTCAAACTTATCTGATTAGGAAATGACCAACACTAGATGATTGAGAGAGGATGCCTTTCCTACCAACATTGGGCCATATTGTAGAGTTCCTTCCTATATTATTCCACCCGCTTTACAAGAGATTATACCACAAGGGGAATGATTTATATGGTTTCCAAACTCAAGATGATCCAAGAAGGCTACTCTCCCATTCTCCTAAAAACAACAGAAGTTGCCCCCTTCCCATTGGGGTCAAGAACCCTAAATATTTTTCATGTGTGGTTTCTCAATTTGATTTCCTCTACATAAGGGATCCCCTTCTCTATTATACAGTCCCTGTAATGACCTCCCCTTTCCTGTGTTAGTTTATGTCTAGTAAGAACCAAGTTCTAGTCCTTTTTTCTCCAAATTTTGATTCATGTCTCTCTATTTTAGGGTGATCATCATTAACTAGGACAAGCTTCCTATTTTCTTCAAGGAAACTCTCTATAATATTCCTCAAACCATGATCTTGAACCTATCTATTCACTTTATTGTCATTCTGATAGTCTATTTCTCACTCATTCCTTTCTCTGTGCTGGTTCTCCCATCTCCTTCTACTTTTTTTTCACAGATACCACTCTCAAATCTGAATTATTCTTGTGCATGTTCTCTATCTCTTTTCGTAGTCCTTATTGATTCTCTCCTACTTTGTTTCTCCTGTATCCTTTTCTTTTGTTAGTTCATTGGTGTTCTCCACCTTTGGTCTATTCCTCTACCAACCCTTGGGATTCCAGTGGCTTTGATGCCTATACCTACAAATGAACTGGTGTGGCTTATGTCAGAAGCGACCTACAGTCAGAAATCTGAATTCTAAAGGGGAAATCCAATGGGTGTACTTCTTTGAGTTCATTCAATTGGCCCTTCCCTCCTCCAAGAGACCAATTCATCAACAACTATCAATTTTCCCAACCGCCTCTGTGACTTCCATAATTGTTCACATGAATCCATACAAATCGGGTACGCTAGAAGGTGTAAGCTTATGATTATCAAGCATAAATTTTATTGTTAAACAAGCTTCATATTTTCTTCATAAAAAAAACTCAAATCTACCTCACCATGCCACTTCATCAATCCTTGCTTCATCAATTCCCACTTGTGTATCATGTTCAGTACTTTCAAGGCTATTCCCTCTCAATCAACAGTTCGCTTTCTTTTATTAATCAAAACATGATTGCGTGATTCATAATTACATCATATGAAGTATTATGCATAATTACAGTATTGGGGGAAAACAGGTTGTTACAACACATAATATCGTAAGGGAAATTACAAATAATCTTTTGGATCTAAAACTTAAATCTTGCAATAGATCTACAACAATATATAGAAAAAAATTTGTTTTTTATTTCCTTAAATATTTTTGACAATAGATGCACCAAACAACTGCTTATCAATGTGATAGATTTTTCTAATGTCTTCTTCACTTGGAATCTCCTCTGGACCAACCACATCAATGTGTTATGATACCAAAATGATGGCATAAGTGTCCTCATACACACAATTTTTATTTATTAAGGAAAAGAAATTACATAAATAATGCAAGAGCTTACAATCTAAACATCACTCTCGCATGAGAAAATCAGAGATTGAATAATTTCATTATACTAATTCCTAAACTAATTTGTATACGTACATCTCATCACATAATCACATGAGTATGAAAAGTATCCATGTACAATAAATGAATATTCTAACAACTTCCTAATTATTGATTTCTAATAAATTAATTTTCTAGACGTATTATCTACTCTAACAATATTCATTCTAGAAAATACTAAGTACAATAAAATATAATATTAAACTAAGTAATTTTAGGATCATAATATCTAACAGAACCTCAATCGCATTCCTTGTCTCTCTCTCCATGGCTCCCATCATCAAGCCACTCTCACTATAGATTTTAGGTTTGTCTTTCTTTGATACCACATGAAAGGACATAAAAAATGCGAGAAAAATAAAATAAATAACCAAGAACATAGAAACACCAATATTTTATCAAGGAAACCAGAAACCGGGAAAAACCAACTAATAAATCTATTTGTTCCTTTACCAAACCCAGTGAAGCCGTCCAATCTCCTAGCCCTGACCAAGTGAGCCTTCACCACTCATGTTCTGAAACATTAAAATGGAGTATCACCATCCTTTTAAAGGATTCATTACTGTTGGGCCCGAGATATGATCAATTTTATGACGGTTATTATACACTTTTGCCGCATGTACATATGTGTTTTCAATAGTTTGAAGGATCTTTTTGAAGAATTTCATATTAAAACGGTATGATCTACACCAAGTACGTATAATTCGTGTTTAGTGATTGTATTGGGTATAATTCATCACGTTTTATGATTACCAAGAGCTAATTCACTTTTTTTGTTGTTACAGGGTGAAAACGCACCATCTTTCTCATTCCGGCACTCCTTCCATCACTCGATCCGGTACCCGGTCCGACACTCTATCCAGCACCTCATCCTGCACAAAAATGGTGCGTGATTTGGTGGTTATGGTATTGGCGGCCAGTGGTGGGCGAATCAAAGACATGGGTTTTTTTCATGCTTATCCCCTCCATCTACTGAACTCTTGACAACTCAGTTTAGTTTGTTGAGGAGGGAAATTATTGGTTCACTTTATTTCGGCAGTTAGGGCACCATTAATGCCATTTGATGTTTTTAGAAGTGGTTCAACCCTCCTATGGTCGACCACTTGGTCTGTAAATCTTATAAATACCACCGTGGTGTTCATACAATAGCTAAGGAGCAGTAGACAAAGTAGAGGATAGAGATAAAAACGTTTTCCTCTGTTCTTGCATTTTTCAATTGCCAGAATTGTATAAAACTGTGTTTCTGCGTTTTAATGGTGAATTCCTTTTTCTGAGCTCGTGGTGTGATTTTAGGGAGTGACCACGACTTGTTGTGGGGCCCACCAGCAGTCTGGTAACTCTTCTTTAGTTTATTTATGCATTTTTATAGTTTAGTTGTCTCTCTTTATTTCCTGTACATGCATTTTTACTACGTTAATTAGTTTGTTGTTATAATTTAATTGTTTTGACTCTCTTTTGCAGGTTAGTATGAAGAATTGTGTTAGCATGCATTAATCTTGTAGTTAGGAATGGATCTGCAGACCCCTAGACTAACCCCATGTGTCATTAGATATTAGATTATGCTTTCTTTTATGATTTTATAATCAAGTTTAAAACAGAGTTTTAATTAGACTAGAACATAGTTTTAATTTGGGTTTTCTTTGACAAGGATTTGATGGATGGATAGAATTAATTCCAGTTTTTAATTATAGCTTGCTTACTTCAGTTTTATATAGATCTCATTTAATTAGTTGTTGGCTAATGTAGATTGTTAATTTACTTTTTAATATCATAGTTTAATTTCTGTTTTTAATTATTTCCTTATTGCAGTTTGAATGGTTAGAGTAGACATAGCATAGTTTTATTTTACGCGATTTCCTTTCTTAGAATTAAATTGCAATTATATTTCTTAGTTAATGGTTGAATCTAGTTTTTCTCACATAGTATAGAAGTATAATAGTGATCTCATTATGTTGTTGATGGTTTATATATGAATATGCAGGGTATTTAACATTGTTTTGTCATGGATAAACTCTCATTGGATTGTTTAATCCATACCTTTCACTTTGCCATTGAGATTAGTGTTGAGCATATACCACTGGAATTGTCCTTTGTTGTCAAGTGCCATCAAGATATCATCTAACACTGAAGACATTCACACAACCACCAACATTATATTTGAATTTTCATAGGTTAAAAGATAGTTTTCCTGTTTTCGTAGATTAAAGATAGTTTCTTACTTTCGTAGATTAGAAAAGATAGTTTTTCTGCTTTCATAGATATAGTTTCTTGCTTTCATAGATTAGAATAAAGTTTTATTGCTGTTGTAGGATAGATAGACTTTTCTTTGATAGATTAGATAGTAGTTTGCTTATCATAGATTAAGCATTAGTTGGTAGTTCTTCTTGCTTTCGATAAAATAGATTTCTTTTCATGCATTAGAAATAGTTTTTCATTGAGCATTTAGTCTAGTTGCCTCTTAGATTTCCTTTCATGCATTAGAAATACTTTTGGATTGAGTATTTAGTCCACTTGCCTCTTAGGCTAGATAGTTGTTCAATGAGAAGTTTTTCTTTGATTACTTGCAGTAGTTAGTTGCCTTTTCTTACTTGTCTATTTTCTTTAGTAGGTTAGATAGTCGTCTATTTATTTAGTAGGTTAGTTAGTTGTCTTTACTTATTTGTCTATTGCCTTAGTAGGTTAGATAGTTGTCTTTCCTTGCTTGTCTATTTGCTTTAATAGGTTAGATAGGTGTCTTTGTTTTCTTGTTTATTTATTTTCTTTCATAGGGTAGTTACTCATTGAATGTAGGTTGGCAAGTTAAAATATTTTTCTTTTATCATTTGCTTATTGATATGCTTAGATAGTTGCTTATTCCTTATTGTTGAACTAGTTTTCTTTACATAGGGTTTTACTTGTTTTCTAAGGAACTATCCATCGATCCTTGGCCCAAAAGTACTTAGGTTACTTAGTTTCAATTTTCTTAGTATGGTTTGCTCGTTTGATAGCTTTGCTTAAGTAGATTATCCTTATATAGCTACCTTAATTAGTTAGACTATACTCCTACCAACCCTTCTACCTTTGGCATATATTTTTCTACAATTCAAAGTATACTTACCCTGGGTTGACAATTTAATTGAGGGTCTTTAGTGTGTTTTTAGTGCATATATAACACCCATCATTTTTGGCGTCATTGTCATGGAGTTGTCTCAAGGTAAGAAGTAGTTAGGAAATAGGTCATCCTAAGACCTTAGCATTAGATTGGTGGTGTGAGAGATTTAAGACGATAGGTAAGAACCTGTGCATCTGCTATAGCAGGTTCCCCCAAACCCAATGGTAGTTTTTCTTTTTATTTTTGTTTACTTTCATGAAATAGACCTAGAAACCAGATGGTAGCTTTTCTCTTTTGTTTTTACTTTGTTTCATGAATAGGCCTAGAGACCCACAAGGTAGATACATTAAATCAAAATCAGACCTTTCAACTAAGGTTCCTTTGGATATCTTTGGGGGAAGGAATGTTCCACTCATAAACTCCGTAGACTGATACCGAAAAATAGGAGTTAGCTCAACCCAAAGAGATAAAGAAGTCTCTAAAGAGACTAAAACAGGGAGAACTATAGAATAATAAATTGAAGCATCAGTAATAGTGGGACATGAAGCAAGACCACTCGAGCCTTCCACAGAACCAAACAATACAACCTTTGTTTTCTTACCACCATCAGGAGATCCTAACTTTGTGTACATCATCTTTGTGTGAACCAAGTTTTATCAAATGACAAGATGAATTCATAAGAAACCATTAGCCTCAAAGAACTTTCTCAAATCCTAGCAACAGTTGGGATTTTTTCTTTTCAGGAAGAACTCATCTTGACAATAGCGAAGAACTTGTATACCTCTCCCAAAATATTAGAAGAGTCAAGGTCCTATGAGATAAAAAATGATTTTCCTTGCGAAAATGCGAAGGAAGATGAAAAATTATGGACTACATCCAGTGGAGAGCAATCATTAAGACCAAAGATTGAGGAGTTCTCAACATCCACCTCAGCATATCCTTTATATACTTCATAAATCAATCATCAAGAAGAAAAGGATCGTCATAGCATGATGAAGGAGAGCATAGAAATTACTATTGATGAACATCAAGATTACATTGAAATTTGGTTTCAAGAGGTCATCATGCCACAATATTATTCTCTTCTTCAACACCTTTTGATGCCCAGACAAGTAGGTTGGTTGGTTCTTCATATCCAGGTAATCACCGCGGTAACTTTTTCATACATGGATATGAGTATGTTTCTTATATTTCTCCACACATGGTTACATTGGAAGAGTTCTTACACTTGAATAAAGATTTTCCCTTTCGTTTTAGGTAGGGTAGGATAGTAAATAAAAGTTGCATGTTGTTAGTTTAGCTTAGAGTCTAACGCAGCCTCATTTTACATTTTCTTTTAATAAAAGAACTATGAGATACATTTTCCTATGAATTGATCTCATTGATCTCATTAGTTTATTATATTTTAGAGTGTGGTTTTTGCAAACAGTTTTAGAGATATCTGTAGGTATTTATTTCACCAGGAGTAGACAGTTTCAAGGAGATAGAAAAGAGGATTTTTTCTTCAAAACATTGCTATACTTGAACCTTGTTGTCTGCTAAGAATCAAATGAATAATGACTTGTTGTAGTTAGCCATGTTTTTGTAAATATTTTCATCTTCTTGTTCTTAAGGCATTTTAAAAAGAAGTTGTTACTGAAAATCTTTACCACTATATAAGGAAGTGATACTGTAACCATCAAGATTAGAGGTCTCTCATACAGTTTTCCCAAGAAACCTGAGTA
>SNQJ01S0084898.1:86608-99468 GCA_010110895.2 Picea sitchensis
AGGGAGATTGATAAGGAGAGTTCTGTGGATGTTGGAAAGTCTCGATAAGGGATTTGAAGAGATTTTTGGGTTCTTCGGGCCAAGAGAGGAGAAGGTCCTGTGTGAGCAGCGTACCTGAGGGTGAGGTTGCGTCACACAAAGATCCCAAGAGTTGGAGACCACTTATTTAAACACCACCAATTTCCAAGAGCAAGCTATAACAGGGTTTTCAAAACCGAATTTCAGAACATCTCTGGAGCTAAGGGATACTCCAAGGAGTGGATAAAAGAGGAGCTAATCAACCCTCTCATAGCCATCATCACATTGATTACATGTGAAGGTAGATATTCTGTCTTTAAAGCCCATCAATTTCGATTATTAGCTCACTTTCAGTCCAATAAGCCATTGTAACTTTCCCTTTTCTTTTTGAAGAGTCTAGAGAAGATGTCTTCCCAAGTGAGGAAGGCCTTAACCAATCCCCAAGAAGCCTATTGCTAACCCCCCTCTAAAAATAGTAAAGAACAAGAAGCTTATTGCTGATTCATGGCACGAGGATGTGCCATATCTTCGTTCTAGGGGGATTTTCCTGAGCTAAAATTGATAAGCATTTCCCATTTGTATAGTAAACCCATGAGAAGAGGAAGTAGGATTTCTGTCAAAATTTTGTCATACTATCTTTTTACAAAGTCTTGGGATATTATATTAGCAGTTGTTTGTATTGGTATGCTAACTTATATACTGTTGAAATCATTGTGTGTGTTATAAGCTCCTGTTTGTTTTTATATTTATTCTATAGAAGACTTCTTATACTTAACTACTCTTTGCGACAAATACAGAGTGATAACAAATGCTAAATACTTACTACCATTTGTATTACAAGCTTATGAAAAAATGAATAGTTGTTTGAATTGTTATAGATCGATGAAAGGAAATAAAAATTCTCTTTTTCGCCATGCCTACCAGTACAAACCAAGACTTTTGTTAGTATTTTTCAGTTCTTTCAGTCACTAGTGATCAAATTTACTCTTTCATGTGATTGATAGGGTTATTAGGTCAAATTGTTATATTTTCAAAATAAAATTATCAAATAGAATTTGACATATATTGGTAGTAAAATTATCATTGGTGTGTCTAGGTCTCATTACTACTCCCTCCATGCATCCAAGATCATAAATTTTCATCCTGGTCATGTCATCATCCCTTGTCATCAATTTTCAAATGATTGTCTTGGTCAAAGTTCTACTCCAAAACTGGTTTATGAATTAAGGAAGATTAATTTGACAAAAGTGAAAGAGGTTTTTGTCAATAATAGACCAATAAACAAAAACCTCCTTCATTTTATGCACAGGTGTTACTATTTGAGAGAAATCCCCCAAATACAGTCGCTATAGGAGGGTTTCTGTACATTTGGACAGCTTGACTTCAAGTCAGTTTTTCAGAAGGTTGGAGAAGGAATTTGCAGTGCTTGATGGTTCCATTCTGTAGCAGACATCATAAAATTTCCACCCATACCACTTTTTTAGCCTAAAAATCCTCTGGCAATGCCTCCACAATCCCTATCAAAGACCACACTGCACTTCTTCTAAGAGCACGTTGCGCTTCTGCAAGTTTTGAGTAACCAACTTCAAGCTGGGATTCTAAAAAAATGGGAACTTAATTTTGAAACCTGGAGGATTTTTTTGTTCATAACATACCAAAACATAATAACCTATATCATTTTTTAAATATACTTTATGGGTTGGGATATATTCGATTATCTTAGAGGTCTATGTTTTCAGAAAATAAAACACTCTGTTTTTCGTGTTTTAGACATGTTTTCTTTTCATGTTTTCCTAACAACTGGAAGTGAATTTTTGAAAAACAAAAGAAATTTTTATCAAGGACATATTAAAACACAATAACCTCTCTTATTTTCTAAATATATGTTATGGTTTTGGATATATTCAATTCTCTTAAAGGCCTAGTTTGTTAGAAAATAAAACACTCAGTTTTTAATGTTTTAGTCATGTTTTATTGGCATGTTTTCCAAACAACTGAACATGAATTTTTGAAAAACAAGAGAGATTTTTTTCAAGGACATATTTAAAAACAAAAACCTCTCTCAATTTTTACACAGGTTTTACTGTCTTATAGTTACAGGTGTCACTTTGATACCTATTTTTCACAAGTTTGCCAGGCCAGAATTGTTGCGCTTATGGGAAGTCACTTTTTGGAACTAATTTTGCAGATGTAAAATTGTTTTTTTGCATGGTTTAAAGGATTGAGGATATAATATACATCTCAAGGCTCCCTCACATGTCATCATCATCCTCCAAAAACTCCCAACCCTCCATTTCAAACGTAGAGAGCATGAAACATTGAGTTGTCATTTATCCCATGATAACGTTGTCTTACAAGCCAAGATGAATTCTCTACAGCATTAGGTTGATGATATTACTTCCACCAATAATATTCCATGGATGAAATTAAAACACCACAAAAATCCTAAGTCAAAATCCCTCAGGCAAGAGGGAGAATCTTCTAAAGCTATTCTGCCCCCTCCTTCACAAGTTTAGTCATAAAAGGCAATTTCGTTTTGTTTGCAATGGGACCTGCAAAATATTAGGTGTGGGGGTAATGTTAGGCCCAAGATATGATCACTTTTATGATGGTTATTATACACTTTTTCCGCATGTACATATGTCTTTTTCATAGTTTGAAGGAGCCTTTTGAAGAATTTCATATTAAAATGGTATGATCTACACCAGGTAGGTATAATTCATGTTTAGTGATTGTATTGGGTATAATTCATCACGTTTTATGATTTCCGAGAGATAATTCACATTTTTTGATGTTACAAGGCGAAAACGCACCATGTTTCTCATTTTGTCACTCAGTCTAGCACTCCTTCCAGCACTCGATCCAGTACCTGGTCTGGCACTCCGTCCAACACCTCATCCTTCACAAAAATGGTGGGCGATTTGGCGGTTATGGTATTGGTGGCCAGTGGTGGGTGAATCAGAGACATGGGTTTTGTTCATGCTTATCCCCTCCAGCTACTGAACTCTTGACAACTCAGTTTAGGTTGTTGAGTAGGGAGATTATTGGTTCACTCTATTTCGACAGTTAGGGCACCATTAATGCGATTTGTTGTTTTTAGAAGTGGTTCAACCCTTTTGTGGTTGACCACTTGGTTTGTAAATCTTATAAATACCACCGTGGTGGTCATGCAATAGCTAAGGAGTAGTATACAAAGTAGAGGATAGAGATAAAAACGTTTTCCTCTGTTTTTGCATTTTTCAATTGCCAGAATTGTATAAAACTGTGTTTCTGCATTTTAATGGTGAATTCATTTTGTTGAGTTTGTGGTGTGCTTTTAGGGAGTGAACACGACTTGCTGGGAGTCCCACCAATAGTCTGGTAACTCTTTTTTAGTTTATTTATGCATTTTTATAGTTTAGTTGTCTCTCTTTATTTCCTGTACATGCATTTTTATTACGTTAATTAGTTTGTTGTTATAATTTAATTGTTTTGACTCTCTTTTGTAGTTTAGTATGATGAATTGTGTTAGCATGCATTAATCTTGTAGTTAGGAATGGATCTGCAGATCCCTAGACTAACCCCATGTGTAATTAGATATTAGATTATGCTTTCTTTTATGATTTTATAATCAAGTTTAAAACAGAGTTTTAATTAGAATAGAATAGAGTTTTAATTTGGGTTTTCTTTGACAAGGATTTGATGGATGGATAGAATTAATTCCAGTTTTTAATTATAGCTTGATTACTTCATTTTTATATAGATATCATTTAATTATTTGTTGGTTAATGTAGATTGCTAATTTACTTTTTAATATCATAGTTTAATTTCTATTTTTATTTATTTTCTTATTGCAGTTTGAATGGTTAGAGTAGACATAGCATAGTTTTATTTTACGCAATTTCCTTTCCTATAATTAAATTGCAATTATATTTATTAGTTAATAGTTGAATCTATTTTTTCTCACATAGTATAGAAGTATAATGATGATGTCGTTATGTTGTTGATGGTTTATATATGAATATGCAGGGTATTTAACATTGTTTTGTCATGGCTAAACTCCCATTGGAATTTTTAATCCATGCCTTTCACGTTGCCATTGAGATTAGTGTTGAGCTTATACCATTGGAATTGTCCTTTGTTGTCAAGTTCCATCAAGATATCATCTGACACTGAAGACATTCACACAACCACCAACATTATATTTGAATTGTCATAGGTTAAAAGATAGTTTTCTTGTTTTCGTAGATTAAAGATAGTTTGTTGCTTTCATAGATTAGAAGAGATAGTTTTCCTGCTTTCATAGATATAGTTTCTTACTTTCATAGATTAGAATAAAGTTTTATTGTTGTTGTAGGATATATAGACTTTTCTTTGATAGATTAAATAGTATTTTTCTTATCATAGATTAAGCATTAGTTGGTAGTTCTTCTTGCTTTCGATAAAATAGATTTCCTTTCATGCATTAGAAATAGTTTTTCATTGAGCATTTAGTCCAGTTGCTTATTAGATTTCCTTTCATGCATTAGAAATAGTTTTGCATTGATCATTTAGTCCACTTGCCTCTTAGGCTAGATAGTTGTTCAATGAGAAGTTTTACTTTGATTACTTGTAGTGGTTAGTTTCCTTTGCTTACTTGTCTATTTTCTTTAGTAGGTTAGATAGTCATCTATTGCTTTAGTAGGTTAGTTAGTTGTCTTTTCTTATTTGTCTATTGCTTTAGTAGGTTAGATAGTTGTCTTTGCTTGCTTGTCTATTTTCTTTAATAGGTTAGATAGGTGTCTTTGCTTGCTTGTTTATTTATTTTCTTTCACAGGGTAGTCGCTCATTGAATGTAGGTTGGCAAGTTAAAATAGTTTGCTTTTGTCATTTGCTTATTGATATGCTTAGATATTTGCTTATTGATTATTGTTGAACTAGTTTGCTTTACATAGGGTTTTACTTGCTTTCTTAGGAACTATCCATTGATCCTTGGCCCAAAAGTACTTAGGTTACCTAGTTTCAATTTTCTTAGTAGGGTTTGCTCATTAGATAGTTTTTCTTAAGTAGATTAGCCTTAGATAGCTACCTTCATTAGTTATACTATAGTCCTACCAGCCCTTCTACCTTTGGCATATATTTTGCTACAACTCAAAGTTTACTTACCTCGGGTTGACAATTTAATTGAGGTTTTTTAGTGTTTTTTTAGTGCATATATAACACCCATCATTTTTGGCGTTGTTGCTGAGGAGTTGTCTCAAGGTAAGAAGTAGTTAGGAAATAGAGCATCCTTAGACGTTAGCATTAGATTGGTGGTGGGGGAGCTTTAAGACGAGAGGTAAGAACCTGTGCGTTTACTATAGCAGATTCCCCCAAACCCAATGGTAGTTTTTCTTTTTGTTTTTGTTTACTTTAATGAAATAGACCTATAAACTAGATGGTAGAATTTCTCTTTTGTTTTTACTTTATTTCATGAATAGGCCTAGAGACCCAAAAGGTAGATACATTAAATCAAAATCAGACCTTTCAACTAAGGTTCCTTCAGATCTCTTTGGGGGAAGGAACGTTCCACTCATAAACTCCACAGACTGATACCAAAAAACAAGAGTTAGCTCAACCCAAAGAGACAAAGAAGTCTCTAAAGAGACTAAAACAGGGAGCACTATAGAACAATAAATTGAAGCATCATTAATAGTGGGGCATGAGGCAAGACCACTCGAGCCTTTCACAGAACCAAACAATACAACCTTTTTTTTCTTACCACCATCAGGAGATCCTAACTTTGTGGACATCATATTTGTGTGAACCAAGTTTTATCAAATGACAAGATGAATTCGGAAGAAAACATTAGCCTGAGGGAACTTTCTCAAATCCTAGCAGTAGTTGGGATTTGTTCTTTTCAGGAAGAACCCATCTTGACAATAGCCAAGAACTTGTCTACCTTTCTGAAAATATTAGAAGAGTCAAGGCCCTATGAGCTAAAAAATGATTTTCCTTGCCAAAATGCAAAGGAAGCTGAAAAATTATGGACTACATTCAGTGGAGAGCAATCATTAAGACCTAAGATTGAGGATTTCTCAACATCCACCTCAACAGATCCTTTATATACTTCATAAATAAATCATCAAGAATAAGAGGATCTTCACAACATGATCAAGGAGAGCATTGAAATTACTGTTGATGAAAATCAAGATTACATTGAAATTTGGTTCTAAGAGGTCATCATGCCACAATACTATTCTCTTCTTCAACACCTTATGATGCCCAAACAAGTAGGTTGGTTGGTTCAGCGTATTCAGGTAATCACTGCGATAACTTTTTCATACATGGATATGAGTATGTTTTTTATCTTTCTTCGCACATGGCTACATTGGAAGAGTTCTTACACTTGAATAAATATTTTCCCTTTATTTTTAGGTAGGGTAGGATAGTAAATAAAAGTTGCATGTTGTTAGTTTATCTTAGAGTCTAATGCAGCCTCATTTTACATTTTCTTTTAATAAAAGAACTATGAGATACATGTTTGTATGACTTGATCTCATTGATCTCATTAGTTTATTATATTTTAAAGTGTGGTTTTTGCAAACAGTTTTAGAGATATATGTAGGTATTTATTTCACCAGGAGTAGACAGTTTCAAGGAGATATAAAAGAAGAATTTTTCTTCAAAATATTGCTATACTTGAACCTTGTTGTCTTCTAAGCATCAAATGAATATTGAATTGTTGTAGTTAGCCATGTTTTTGCAAAGATTTGCATCTTCTTGTTCTTAAGGCATTTTAAAAAGAAGTTGCTCTTGAAAATCTTTACAACTATATAAGGAAGTGATATCGTAACCATCAAGCTTAGAGGTCTCTCGTACAGTTTTCCCAAGAAACCTGAGTAAGTGAGTAAAGTATCTTTATTAAAGAGTAACCAAGAGGTTTGATCAGCGGTTAGCCATGGAAACATCACAATAACTTAAAAAAGGAGAAAGCGAGTTGAGCCTAGAGATACCTTTATGTTCTTTCTCAATGGTACCATCCACTACACACTAAATAACTTGATTATATCATATATTTAGATAGGCCACGTCCCCTTAAGTACCCCTTACATCAGGAAAATTGCTAAGGAATATAATGGAAACTCATCCTCTAACATAAATACCATCCCAATTGAAAAAAAAAAAAATAATGTTTTCAGAGTTCTTCCCCCATTCTCTTGGATTAAGCAATCTTATACTAAAATCTTAAAAGATGGAGGGAAAGTCTCTGAGGGTGTAAGAGGATAACCCATCGAGATACTGAATAGGTCTACTAGCAGTGGGTACCAGCCTATGGTATGACTAGGTAAACCTACCAGAGTACTGAACAGGCTTGTTGGCAGCGGGGCATTCTACCTAGTGAGGATCGTAATCTAACAAAAATAAATTTAAATTTGTCCTAATGTACGAAATTACTTGTAGACAAATATGACATGAAGTATGTATGGTTAAGCTAAGGTTAATGAAATCCATAAACTTTCCATTGGGAACTAAATCTGAGACTATCTTGAAACTCGCTTGCCTACGTCTTTGTATATATATATAAGATCTCTTATCCTATAGGTGGGGCCATCTTCTAACCATCTCATCAGACCAATCTGTGAAATTTATCTTTACACTTTACAAACTGTAAATATTTGGCTATTGGTAGAACTGTCTGGCTTCCTATACTTTTGATTGTGAGGTGTCACAATACTTAGGTGTGGGGGAGGGGTTCATGAGTTGAAAAATGATCATTGCCCAGAGAAGTAAATATTTGTAAAAATTCTGTATTGTTTTCATAATACAGGTTATTACATCAGTAGTCATTTTATATTGAAGTGATAAACTTTTGTGTGCTATAAATTGTTTCATATGTCCTTAATAGACCACTCTATTGGTTTATTTTTGTTACAGGTTGTTCATTGTAGGTTTGACATTACATGTTCTATGCAAGTTGATTGAGTGAGCATGGTGGAAAAAACACCAACAATGGAACACTCTAAGCCTGCCTCAACTCCTATTCACTATGTTTGTTGCCTCTGAGGAATAAATTGCCTCAGCCACAAATCTCCCAAGAGTTGGAGACAGTTGATTTAAACACCACCAATTTCCAAGAGCAAGCTATAACAGGGTTTTCAAAACCGAATTTCTGAACATCTCTGGAGCTAAGGTATACTCCAAGGAGTGGATAAAAGAGGAGCTAATCAACCCTCTCATAGCCATCACAAGATTGATTACATATGAAGGTAGATATTTTGTCTTTAAAGCCAGTCAATTTCGATTATTAGCTCACTTTAAGTTCAATAAGCCATTGTAACTTTCCCTTTTACTTTTTGAAGAGTCTAGAGAAGATGTCTTCCCAAGTGAGGAAGGTTGTAACCAATCCCCAAGAATCCTATTGCTAACCTCCCTCTAAAAACAGTAAATACTGAGAAGCCTATTTTTAATTCACGGCACGAGGACATGCCATATATCCAGTCTGGGGGGAGTTTCCTGAGCTAAAAATGCTAAGGATTTCCCATTTGTATAGTAAACCCATGAGAAGAGGAAGTAGGATTTCTGTCAAAATTTTGTCATACTGTCTTTTTACAAAGTTTTGGGATATTATATTAGCAGTTGTTTGTATTGGTATGATAAATTATATACTGCTGACATAATTGTGTGTGTTATAAGCTCCTGTTTGTTTTTATGTTTATGCTATAGAAGACTGCTTATACTTAACTACTCTTTGTGACAAATAGAGAGCGATAACAACTGCTAAATACTTACTGCCATCTGTATTACAAGCTTATGAAAAGAGGAACATATGTTTGAATTGTTACAGATCGATGAAAGGAAATAAAAATTCGCATGTTCACCATTCCTACCAGTACAAACCAATACTTTTGTTAGTATTTGTCAGTTATGTCAGTCACTAGTGATCAAATTTACTCTTTCATGTGATTGATAGGGTTATTAGGTCAAATTGTTATATTTTCAAAATAAAATTCTCAAATAAAATTTGACATATATTGGTTGTCAAATTATAATTGGTGTGTATAGGTGTCATTACTACTCCCTTCACTCATCCAAGGTCATAAATTTTCATCATGGTCATGTCATCATCCCTTGTCATCAATTTTCAAATGATTATCTTGGTCAAAGTTCTACTCCATAATTGGTTTCTGAATTAAGGAAGATTAATTTGACTAAATTGAAAGATTTTTTTGTAAATCATAGACCAATAAACAAAAAACTCCTTCATTCTATGCACAGGTGTTATTATTTGAGATAATTCCCCCAAATACAGTCGCTATAGGAGGGTTTCTGCACATTTAGATAGCTTGAATTCAAGTCCATTTTTCAGAAGGTTGGAGAAGGCATTTGTAGTGCTTGATGGTTCCATTGTTTATCATACATCATACACTTTACACCCATACCACTTTCATCCCAAAACACCTCTAGGAAGGCCTCCAAAATCCCTATCAAAGACCACGTTGCGCTTCTGCAAGTTTTGAGTAACCAACTTCACGCTGGGATTATGAACAAATGGGAACGTAATTTTGACACATGGAGTAGGGTTTTTTTCATAACATAACACAACATAATAACCTATCTTGTGTTTTTAATATACGTTATGGTTTTGGATATAATTGATCATCTTAGAGGCCTATGTTTTCAAAAAATAAAACACTATGTTTTTCCTGTTTTAGACATGTTTTCTTTTCGTGTTTTTATAACAACTGGAATTGAATTTTTAAAAACCAAGAGAGGTTTTTATCAAAGACATATTAAAACAAAATAACCTCTCTTAGTTTCTAAATATACGTTATGGTTTTGGATATATTCAATTCTCTTAAAGGCTTGGTTTTTCAGAAAATAAAACACTTTGTTTTTCATGTTTTAGTCACCTTTTCTTGGCGTGTTTTCCTAACAACTAAAAGTGAATTTTTGAAAACCAAGAGAGGTTTTTGTAAAGGAGATATTAAGAAACAAAAACCTCTCTCATGTTTTACACAGGTTTTATTGTATTATAGTTACAGGTGTCACTTTGATACCTATTTTGCACAAGTTCGCCAAGCCAGAATTGTTGCGCTTATGGGAAGTCACTTTTTGGAACTATTTTGCAAAGGAAAAATTGTTGTTTTTCATGGTTTAAGGGATCGAGGGTATAATATACATATCAAGGCTCCCTCACATGTCATCAGTATCCTCCAAAAACTCACAACGCTCCAGTTCAAACGTAGAGAGCATGAAACACTGAGTTGTCATTTACGCCATGATAACGTTCTCCTACAAGCCAAGATGAATTCTCTACAGCGTTAGGTTGATGATATTACTACCACCAATAATAGTCTCTGGATGTAATTAAAACACCACAAAAATCCTAATTCAAAATCCCCCAGGCAAGAGGGAGAAGCTTCTAAAGCTAATCTGCCCCCTCCTTCGCAAGTTTAGTCATAAGGGGCAATTTATTTTTGTTTGCAGTGGGACCTGCAAAATCTTAGGTGTGGGGGTAATGTTCAGCCCAAGATATGATCACTTTTATGACGGTTATTATACACTTTTTCCGCACGTACATATGTGTTCTTCATAGTTTGAAGGAGATTTTTGAAGAATTTTATATTAAAATGGTATGATCTAGTATGTATAATTCATGTTTAGTGATTGTATTGGGTATAATTCATCACGTTTTATGATTTCCAAGAGAAAATTCATGTTTTTTTATGTTACAGGGAAAAAACGCACCATGTTTCTCATCCCGACACTCAATCTGACACTCCTTCCATCACTGGATCCGGTACCCGGTCGGACACTCCATCAATCACCTCATCTTGCAAAAAAACGGTGTGTGATTTGGCGGTTATGGTATTGGCAGCCAGTGGTGGTTGAATCAGAGACATGGGTTTTGTTCATGCTTATCCCCTCCAGCTACTGAACTCTTCACAACTCAATTTAGGTTGTTGAGCAGGGCGATTATTGGTTCACTCTATTTCGGCAGTTAAGGCACCATTAATGTGATTTGTTGTTTTTAGAAGTGGTTCAACCCTCCTGTGGTCAACTACTTGGTCTGTAAATCTTATAAATACTACCGTGGTTGTCATACAATATCTAAGGAGTAGTATACAAAGTAGAGGATAGAGATAAAAACGTTTTCATCTGTTTTTTCATTTTCAATTGCCAGAATTGTATAAAACTGTGTTTCTGCGTTTTAATGGTGAATTCCTTTTGCTGGGCTCGTGGTGTGCTTTTAGGGAGTGACCAAGACTTGTTGGGGGGCCCGCCAGTAGTCTGGTAACTCTTCTTTAGTTTATTTATGCATTTTAATAGTTTAGTTGTCTCTCTTTATTTCCTGTACATGCATTTTTATTACGTTAGTTAGTTTGTTGTTATAATTTAATTGTTTTGACTCTCTTTTGCATGTTAGTATGATGAATTTTGTTAGCATGCATTAATCTTGTAGTTAGGAACGGATCTGCAAACCCCTAGACTAACCCCATGTGTAATTAGATATTAGATTATGCTTTCTTTTATGATTTTATAATCATGTTTAAAACAGAGTTTTAATTTGGGTTTTCTTTGACAAGGATTTGATGGATGGATAGAATTAATTCCAGTTTTTAATTATAGCTTGATTACTTCAATTTTATATAGATCTCATTTAATTAGTTGTTGGTTAATGTAGATTGTTAATTTACTTTTTAATATCATAGTTTAATTTTTGTTTTTAATTATTTCCTTATTGCAGTTTGAATGGTTAGAGTAGACATAACATAGTTTTATTTTACGCAATTTCCTTTTCTAGAATTAAATTGCAATTATATTTCTTAGTTAATGGTTGAATCTAGTTTTGCTCACATAGTATAGAAGTATAATGATGATCTTGTTATGTTGTTGATGGTTTATATATGAATATGCAGGGTATTTAACATTGTTTTTTCATGGCTAAACTCTCATTGGATTGTTTAATCCATACCTTTCACTTTGCCATTGAGATTAGTGTTGAGCTTATACCACTAGAATTATCCTTTGTTGCCAAGTGCCATCCAGATATCATCCGACACTGAAGACATTCACACAACCACCATCATTATATTTGAATTGTCATAGGTTAAAAGATAGTTTTCATGTTTTCGTAGATTAAAGATAGTTTCTTGCTTTCGTAGATTAGAAGAGATAGTTTTCCTTCTTTCATAGATATAGTTTCTTGATTTCATAGATTATAATAAATTTTTATTGTTTCTATAGGATAGATAGACTTTTCTTTGATAGATTAGATAGTAGTTTGCTTATAATATATTAAACATTAATTGGTATTTCTTCTTGCTTTCGATAAAATAGATTTCCTTTCATGCATTAGAAACAATTTTTCATTGAGAGTTTAGTCCAGTTGCCTCTTAGATTTCCTTTCATGCATTAGAAATAGTTTTGCATTGAGCATTTAGTTCACTTGCCTCTTAGGCCAGATAGTTGTTCAATGAGAAGTTTTACTTTGATTACATGCAGTAGTTAGTTCCCTTTGCTTACTTGTCTATTTGTTTTAGTAGGTTAGATAGTCGTCTATTTCTTTGGTAGGTTACTTAGTTGTCTTTTCTTATTTGTCTATTGCTTTAGTATTGTTGTTGGGAAATAATAACCTACGAACTAACAAGCTAGGGCTGAACTTGTACGCAGATAATGACCTTAAACAAACTACTTTTAACCTATCACCCCAATACTCAAACCCTTTTTTCACATACAAGCATGGAAAAGACCTACTAACCTTTTTTTATCGATGTTTGATGTAGATCCTCTGTTGCGCTTTATCCGTTTTCTTTCGCTGCTCCTTCCAAAGACAATCCTGCAATCAAGACAAAACACTACGCATGCATGCTATTTTTCTACCTAAGGATTAGAGATTG
>SNQJ01S0084899.1:14774-43206 GCA_010110895.2 Picea sitchensis
TTTAATTTTACATTAAGTCTGAACCTCCCTGTGCTCTAATTCTTCATCATTTTAAGTTATACGCTCATTAGAATTGTTTTATTATTATTTTATATTAAGTTTGAGCCTCCTGTAAATTCATGTGCTCTAATTCTTCATCATTTTAAGTTATATGCTCATTAGATTTGAATTCTAATGTATTATTTTTTCACCATTTTGCATCATATGCTTATATAGGGTTTTATTTCAAGTGCTTTTGAGGAGTTGGTGGAGGATTTAGTTTGAAAGTGAAGGCTAGAAATATTTGCAAAGGACAATAAGAAATTTAGTAAATTGGATTGAAAGGACAATTAATGAGGAAATAAAATGATATGAGATAAATAAAGATAATGACTTAAAATAAATGATTTGTTTTTTCAACTTCTTTATTAGTTGATTTGGGGATCAAAAGCCTCCCAAATAGGGATGTGTGATATGGAATGGATCATGGAAATGGAATTAGCTAATGTAAAATTGTGTTTAATGAATTGGAAAAACCATAATGTTAGGAAGGATGATTGAAGTGTACAAAGACCTAATCACAACTATTTAGGTGAAGGTTTAATTGTAGCATTATGGTTGAGAACATTCCACCACTTATAATGAAGGATCANAAAATTGTGTTTAATGAATTGGAAAAACCATAATGTTAGGAAGGATGATTGAAGTGTACAAAGACCTAATCACAACTATTTAGGTGAAGGTTTAATTGTAGCATTATGGTTGAGAACATTCCACCACTTATAATGAAGGATCACACCCATTCACTTGAGTGTCACTTGCAACTTCGGATCTAAAACAACTCCCTGCCTCTCACATGAAGAAGGTCACATATATTTAAGTGAGAAAGAGTGCATCACTAAAATAGAGTGAACTCACCACATTATAATTGATGGATGGTTGTAACCTTTTGGGGAAATGCGTTTGCACCCATACTAGTGAGCGCATATCATGCCAAAGGGGAATGAAGCTAGTTTGAAGTTCGATAGCTCATTCTTATTTTGAATGAAGATTGCAAGTTGAGATAGAGGATGGAAATGTTGTAGCAGCTAGAGCTCCATGCACAATATTCTTTGCTCATTAGAACCATTGTAACCTATAATTTCCCTTCTATTGAAAGAATCAAGAAAGCACAATTGAAACCATTCCATTGTTGAAGTTTTCTCAAAGTGGGTTTCTCTGGGGTAAATTAGTGTGTCAAAATATTTGGTTGAATGAGCACACATTTTAATTTATGTTATTCATTTCACTACAAATGGATAACAAAAGTAGACGTTCCAATTTTATTCAACAATAATAAAAATACATTTGAAGATTTGATGTGATTGGTTTCTAGTGAGATACTTGCTATAGTTTACAAATCACATGAGCAAATGGTCATGAGCTTCTTTGTTATCTATGTAATTTTGGAGGATGGTATTTGATAACATTATGGGATTTCAATGCCTTCTCCCACCAGTTATGCATATTCTCTTCTCCACTTGGATCTAAGTTTCCTTGTGATTGTTTCATCGGTTCTAAAGAGGTTTGTGTGAAGGTTTTGGAGGCTAAATTTTAGTAAATGTATTTTCCATTGAAATGACTTGTTATCACTTCGACATGGTCATAATGTTATCATTGTTCATCATCATTTACATAATTAATCCATAATTTTGTATATTTACTTGGAGTTCAATTACATTTAAGACATCTTTCCAAAATATTTCATATAGGCCAAAAATTGTGCTTAGTGAGGGATGAGGGATTTTTTCATTAATGAGGGATTATCATAATGTACATGTGTTACCCCATGTCAAGATTAAGGGGGAATAATGGTGTAATATTGACTCAAACCATTAAGGTTATATCAACATTATTGTTATTAGTATATCTCTATGCGTGTGTGTGTGTGTTGAAACAATAGTCCAAGAGGTTAGCTCAATGAATTGTCGTCAATGTTGTTGGGCATTTGGCTAGTTCTACACCGGTAGGTGCCCAACTTGAATCCCCCTAGGTGAGGTGCACTGGTCTACACTGACAAGTTTGCTTGGAATGCCATCCACAAATGTAAGGAAGAATCCACTAGGGTTCCCGCGAGGTTTTCCTTGGGAAAAAAAAAGGTTGAAACAAAGTCGTGTTATGTTTGAGTGAAGGCTCTTTAAATCAATGACGGATAAACCACACTTACAATAATCATCAACAACATGCAAGTTCGTGGAATATCAATAATAAATCCATTACAATTAAGAGACATGCCTACAATAAAACCATATCCAAACATCAACCATAACCATATTAGAAAAAAATAGCCAATAAAGATTTTAAACCTAGTTCATCCTCATGACAACTGCTCCAAATTATTGTTAGCTCCAAATTATTGTTAAACCACATCTCTTGAAAATATTGTATATACGAATTGAAAATATTGTATATACGAATGAGACCAAAAACTCACAACCCTTTAATTGTAATGTTTTATACTATGGGTACTATGTTCTTCGTATCATCATTGTGAATATTTAGGATTATCATTGTAGTTATTTGAGATTGGTGATTAATTTTCCTTCAAAGATATTTAATGTGTTTCGTTAATAATAATCAAACATTTATGTTTTAATTCATAGTTGTCCTGAGAGTTGGCATGGAAAAAATCAACATGCGTTTCTCATAGTACTTGTCACGGGGCATGGAAATAATCAATATGAAGCCTTATTAGTAGCATCATATTTGTCAAAGGTTGGATAAGTTGACAAAGGCATGGAAAATAGTTATTTTAGTAAACAAATACTCAAATATAAATCCGTTTGTTTACATGTTGACACATAGACAAGAGATTGGGAGCCTTTTATTAAGTGATTTACTAGTTGCAAAGTCCAGAAATGAGAATTCACCACTTACAAATAGATGGAAATTTGTTAGTGAGACAATTTATTTATTATTTTTTTTTTAGGAAGATTAAACATTTGCATGTGAATTTTTTATTTGGCTATCATCTTAATTTAGTTATATAATTTTTGTTAAAATTATAATTTTTTATTAATAAAATTATTGTTTTGATTATAAAAATAGATTAACATTATTGGATATTGCAATAAGATTATGTAATGTTAATATTTTATATTTGCAATTTTAATAATTTAAAATGATTCTCAAGAATTTTAAGTTAAAATAATTGATTTATTTTCATGTTATTTTGAGAGGTTAGAAAAGAACAAATTTATAAAACATTTAAACTATAACTTTTTTAAGGTAAATAAAAACCCAAATTTATATATTCAAAAAAACAACAATTAAAATACAATAATTTGGTTTCAAATTCCTATAAAAAATGAATGTAAAGATAAGCTCCCAACTATTTAAATGATTATCCTTTTATTATAAAGAGTGAAATATAACTAGATTGATTCCATATTTAAAAGGAAAATTAACTACATAAACTACATATAAGATGTGTAGTTTCATACAGAAGTAAATTATCAACCATGATAAGTTATGTGATGAGAAATAAACCTTTGTCTAATGATGATGTTAATACAAGCTACAAGAAGTTAGAGTGTTAAGAGATGGTGCCACAATGAGTATGTTGGATATTCCATCAAGGAAACTTCCTTTGCATCTTGCTGCTTTGATTTTTCAAAATTCATACTATATTCTCATCAAAATCTGATCACAAATGTATAGATGAATAAAGTAACATCATCTACTTAGTAAAATCTTGATTTTTGGAGTTGGATGCATGAATTAATCTTATGTATTTCAAACTATGATACAATGATCATTTTTTTTAATTGATAGAATTTGTAGTGAGATACAAAAAATTGTGATCGAATCGATCAACAAAGAGTTACAAAATTACTAGAATATTGTAATAAGGGATTCAAAATTACTAGAATATTATAATAAGGGATTCAAAATTTCCAATTATGCCAAAAAAGGACCTACATAATTCATGTGTTGTTTGCTTGTTTCCTATAATATTTATAACTACAAACTCTTACAAACTATATAAATAAAAAGATGACTTAATAATACATAAAAACCTTAGCATATTAAATGAAATCATACCTAATATGGGCTTCCTTTATACCTTCTTCTTTATCCTCCTAAATTCTGGTGTAGGTAGGTTATTGCTTCAGTTGCATGATCTCTAGGGGTATACTGAACTATGGCTTCTTCCATAAGTTCATCCTTCACTAAACCAATTAAATCTAAGATTTGATATACCAAGGAATGAGAGTTCCAAGCAAATCCTAGAATCATTTTCTAATGCATGTCAATGTTTAATGATAATTTCTCTAGCTTTTGGTTATGAGAAGCAATGTTTGCTTCCAGTTTAGTGTTCCTAATCAATTATGCCTCAGATTGATTGTTAGTGCTCTAATTTAGATGAGAAATTGCATCATGTAAAGCATACATATAACTGGAAAGGGTACTCAATATGTTGCGCAGGTCTGAGACACCATAATGAGCACACTTCCTTTGGTGATCCAGAAATGAAGGTATTACAAATAAATCACAAGTTAGTTTAATGTATTTTAGGCATCAGATCGTTAAGAATGTGAAATACATAAAGCTTATTATCTGGTTGCGGAATATCAAATTTGACTTTTACTTGATGCTTATTAATGAATAAAGAGATCAACCATTAATATCCACATTGCAAATGAAGAGAATAGAACAACAAAATAGAAAGAGAAATAGAGACAAGAGGTTGATAACGAAGTTCACCAATCGTTGGCTACGTCTCCGGGCTCACTTCCAAGTGGAGGACCTCTTTATTACTCTTTAAAATGCTCAAAGTTCTCTTACAATGGTTATTTGTTGTTACATAACATGCTTCAAATCTGCTGTGAAAGACCTCCTTGCTCAGATTCATGCATGCCCCATCAAATTCCTCTCAAAAACATGACAAGAATGCCCCTCAAAACATGAGAAAAGGACAAAATTTACAAACGGCTCATTCAAAACCCTGCATCAAAAAGTCTCCCCAAAGCTTCAAAAAACCTGGTTTGTATAGTTTTCATGCTCAGATGAGGAAGCCCAACTTCCCCTGAAGATCTGGCCTCTTTCTAGGATCAAATCGCCCTCCAAATGGCCAAGATATGCTAAAAAAAACATTTTCTGGTCCAAAAATCAGGCAAAATCAACTCTGTATAGTTAAAAACCCACTTTTATATAAAAATACACAATATAGACCCCTTGGTTGGGCGTGCGCCCCCTTGGAATAGGTCATATGAACTTCATATGGCCAAGTGCTAGCCCAAAGGGCTAAGCGCCGACCCTTTAGTTGCGCTAGCTCCTGGTTATGGGGTGTGTTTTTCACGGGACCTATGGCTAAGGATATAACCTTCTTGCACACATTGTGCGACGCCAAACCCTATGGTTGTGGTCGCATGTAGGTGGATAGACCATGAGTTGGGGCTTTAGCCCCAACCCCCTTCCTTTTGCACCATACCAAACATTTGAAATTTAAATAAATTAAAACTTGTTTTATATAACAAGCAACATATGTGGGTGCAATTGTGTTGGGTCATTTCTCAAGGCGCTTGGACTATGCTAGGTGGTCGTGGGTTCAAAACCCATGGACCCCCAAAATTTTTTAAAACTTTCCATTAGACTGTTGAATGGGTGCCACGTGGCACTTCTTCATTTGCCAACAAAGTGCCATATGTCAACCTCTAAGTGGATATGCCCTGTGCCCAGTCAGATTGTTGCTGTGCTGCCACATGTTGCTACCACATGTCGCTGCCACATCAACATCATTAATTTTGCTTTGGTGATGTCATGCTGATGTCAGCATTGACTTTTTGTCAGTTGACCCTTTGAATTTTTAGTTGTTTGAGAAAATGGTCAGAGTGTGATAACTCTCGCATACAGAGCTCGCTTGAGAAAGTAAATATACTGATGGAATAAGCGTGATGAGCCAGTCACAATGGAATTGGTTTCATTCAATTATGAGAACTTTCAATTCTGAGCATTTTCTGAGTCTGTGGAGCCTCCTGGATCATTCCTCCCCACTTTGGAAGCTTTTGGACCACCAAAAGTTTGCTTTTACTAAGGTAAGAAGTGAGGGTACTGTATCCCCACTTGTCCGGTATTGTCCATCCTTTCTGCTTGGACAATAATTACCTGACTAATCACAACAAACATGAAAACTGAGATAGCATTGTTTACCAAAGTAATCATCCCATCAATTGCACAATCGTCTACATTCTTTGTCGCAGTTAGCAGCCATACACCACTGAATAACAACAAACTAATCAACAATACTAGACATGCTAATGAGAATGAAACAACGTGCTTCTCCTTTTGAACAAGAACAATAAACAAATTATGCAGCTGAACCTCTGGTGACACTTCATGACTGTTTGAAACATATGGAATCATCTCATGTTTAGCATCACCAACTTCATGTTTTTCTACAGACATAAGAGTTAAACTTTTTCTTGCATTTACCATTCTTTTTAACTGCCCTGTAGCTGCAAAAGACCTATCAGTTTTCATGCGATGAACACGAATAATGTACTCTTTCCCATCTTTCTTGAAGCAATATTTATTCTCCTCCTTGTAGAATATAGCTTTCCTATCATAAAGGTATGGGCTTCCCAGTACAATTCCACATATGTCCAGTGGCACTATATCAAGCACTACTTCATCAACATAATTAGAAGTGATTGCAAACTTGATTTTACATTGCTTGTTTACTTGTAATTTATTATCACCACATATCCATCCCAATGGATATGGTTTAGGATGTGACTTAGTTTCAAGTCCCAAGTTATTTACAACCTCTTCACTGATTATATTTGCTTGTGATCCAATGTCTACAAGAGTATCCACTTTAATATTATTTGTTATAACCCTTATGTGGAAAAGTTCATTCCTTTTACACTCATAATTTACATCAACTAATCTAGAAGAGCTAGTACTTGCAACAAAATTTATACCTCGGATTCCCATAGCTACAACCTGTGTCTCATCACCGGAATCTGATCCAAGATCCACTTGAACTGTCACAGTTGTGGTATTTTTCCTTCCCTGGTTGGCATACTTCTTTGGCTTCAAGTCAGGATGTAAGACCCAACAACGATCTTCATCATGGCCTACTTTCTTGCAATGCTTGCAAGTAGGCTTCTCCTTTATTATTATGGTTGTCTTCTTCTCTTTCCTTTTCCCTACATCCTTTATTTGCCAAGTATCTGTAGAAACACTATCACCAACATTCTCTTTACTTGATTCAATGTGAATGGCTTGTACACATACTTCATCAAAGTTAGAAGGATTTAGCATAAGAATAGTGTGCCTGAGATAAGAATGTAAACCGCCAATATATTTTAGGAGTGTCTCTTGTGTATATAAAGGAATACCCAAATTCAAAGCTTTCTTACGAAATATCTGAGTATATTCTTGTACACTTTGACCTTTAACTTGCCTTAAATTTTGCCAATTCATCATTTCATGTTGCATGTATGCTAATGGATAGAATTGTTTCTTCAAAGCAGTGATAAAGTCATTCCAGGAAGAGATTGTTTTACCATTTTTATTGAGATCATCCTTAGTTTTGTTTTCCCACCATATGAGAGTTTTGCCTCCCAATTTGAGACTTGCAAGTTGGATCTTTGTTTCATCATCAACAATCCTTTGTATCCTGCAATAGACTTCTAACCGTCTCACCCAATTATCTAGCTTTTCTGCATCTAATTCACCATCATAAGTGGGTTATTGAAACTTTACATCTAACTTTAATAAAGGCATATCAGAAGAATGATGAGTTTTCTTAGGTTGCTTATCCTTGGAGGGATGTACACTTGCTTCATTTGTAGATGCGAGGATGAAGGAGAAGGTTATGAAGGTCCACCACCTCCAACTCTTCCTTCTGCTCTCACTGAAGATTCACCTTATTCAACCTTTGGATTCCTTCGTTGACCTCTTTCATGGTAAATATCCTCTACCATGGATTTCATCAATTGAAATGCCTCGAAGAAATAGTCCTTAGATGCATAAGGACCTAACTTCCTCGGTGAAGACATCTCTTGTTTATGCGGTCTCCTTTGAATCTCTTGATTAAGAGCCTCAAGTTGGCCTTCTCCTCGCTTGAGTTTTGCTTTGGTAAGCATCCAATGCTTGCAATTCTTGTCAAACCTTCAAAACAAAATGCTCTGATACGATAAACTTGATCCAAAAATGAAGGTATTACTGATAAATCACAAGTTAGTTTAATGTATTTTAGGCATCAGATCGTTAAGAATGTGAAATACATAAAGCTTATTATCTAGTTGCGGAATATCAAATGTGACTTTTACTTGATGCTTATTAATGAATAAAGAGATCAACCATTAATATCCATGTTGCAAATGAAGAGAATAGAACAAAAAAACAAAAAGAGAAATAGAGACAAGATGTTGATAATGGAGTTCACCAATCGTTGGCTACGTCTCCGGGCTCGCTTCCAAGTGGAGGACCTCTTTATTGCTCTTTAAAATGATCAAATTTATCTTACAATGCCTATTTGTTGTTACATAAAATGCTTCAGATCTGCTTTGCAAGACCTCCTTGCTCAAATTCATGCATGCCCCATCAAATTCCTCTCAAAAACATGGCAAGAATGCCCCTGAAAACATGAGAAAAGGCCAAAAATTACAAATTGGTCCTTCAAAACCCTGCATCAAAAAGTCTCCCCAAAGCTTCAAAAATCCTAGTTTATATAGTTTTCATGCTCATATGAGGAAGCCCAACTTCCCCTGAAGATCTGGCCTCTTTCTGGGATCAAATCCCCCTCCAAATGGCCAAGATATGCTGAAAAAAACACTTTCTGGTCCAAAAATCAGGCAAAATCAACTCTCTATAGTTAAAAACCCACTTTATATAAAAATACACAGTATATCCCCCTTGTCTGGGTGCGTGCCCCCTTGGAACAAGTCATATGAACTTCATATGGCCAAGTGCTAGCCCAAAGGGCTAAGCGTTGGCCCTTTAGTTGTGCTAGCTCCTGGTTATGGGGCGCGTTTTTCACGGGACCTATGGCTAAGGATAAAACCTTTGTGCACACATTGTGTGGCACCCAACCCTATGGTTGTGGTCACATGTAGGTGGATAGACCACGGGCTGGGGCTTCCCCAACCCCCTCCCTTTTGCGCCATACCAAACATTTGAAATTTAAATAAATTAAAACTTGTTTTATATAACAAGCAACATATGTGGGCGCAATGGTGTTGGGTCATTTCTCAAGGCGCTTGGAATATGCTAGGTGGCCGTGGGTTCAAAACCCATGGACCCCCAAACATTTTTAAAACTTTCCATTCGACAGTTGACTGGGTGCCACGTGGTAGCCCACGACTGGGCCATGTGGCACTTCTTCATTTGCTAGCAAAGTGCCATATGCCAACTTCTAAGTGGATCTGCCCTGTGCCCAGTCAGACTGTTGTTGTGCTACCACATGTCGCTGCCACATCAACATCATTAATTTTTCTTTGGTGATGTCATGCTGACGTCATCATTGACTTTTTGCCAGTTGACCCTTTGACTTTTTAGTTGTTTGAGAAAACGGTCAGAGTGTGATAACTCTCGCATACGAAGCGCGTTTGAGAAAGTAAATATACTATTGGAATCAGTGCGACGAGCTATTCGTAATGGAATTGGTTTCATTCAATTATGAGAACTTTCAATTTTGAGCATTTTCTGAGCCTAGGGAGCCTCTTGGATCATTGGGTGATTGTGTTTATTCATGGAAACAAAAAACTAAAACCCTGGGTATGTCCATGATACCCAAATTATCTAATTCATCATTGGATGAGAGGCCAATACCAATACCAATACCAAGCAATGGACCAACTCGATAAGAAAAGGAGCACAATCCAAACAAGCTAAAAACTAGGCAATGATAAATTCCACTTGCATAATAAATTTCCATCCCTTCACAGTTAATACTCCCACCTCTACAACGTTTGATTGTGTTGTGAGTATGGGTAAAGGGGGAGAAATAAAGGCTTGTCCTTGGATTGAATATGTGTGTTATTCCTAAAGTTTGTATTCATGGTATTAACATGTTAACAAGGTCCCCCCATTTTTAGACAAATCTCCTTTGTCCAACAAAATATCCTCATTTACCATTACATCCACTTGATTATTGCAAGATTAGATAATGTGAATAAATTTGATGGAGTTGAAGTGATGGACAAGCCCTTTTATTCTAGAGATCATTCGAGAAAGAGGATAGTGGTGTCTGTGATCTGCCTTTCTCACTTGACTAATGACAAGTGATGACTCCCTAAATGTCAAGACATTTTTAATCTCTAGAGTCAAAGGAATGATGAATCCTTGATATAAGGTGATGGATTTCGCTTTATTCTCATAGCCACTCCTAGTTCCCACATGAAAGTTAATTCGCTTATTCCTTTGGGGTTATAAATAACACCTTCCACTGGATCTTCTACGCTGGGATTTCCTTTGGAGGCTCCACCGAAGAAAATAAGATATTGCTTATGCTTGCTTGTCCAAATATAAAACTCTTTAGTTTCTAGCCTAATTGTCCATGGCTAATCTAGACTAGAATTTTTTAATATGGCCTTAGACTGGAGAGTTCCCCCTGTAATTGGATCTCTCAACCAAAGTTTCTCCTCTATCTCAAGAATCAATTTTTTTTAACCAAAATAAACTTTTGATAAAAAAAAAAAACTCATTTAAAAGACCCCTAGCCTATGTTGCAACTTGCCTAGGGGAAGATTATTTTAGGTAGAATGTACTTTGATTTTTGGTGAGCTGAATTGTTGAACATGAGAAATTTAGTAATGCCATCTAAATCCTCTTAAGCAAAGGATTTAGAAAGAAATATCTCAAATAAGAATTTTTCCAACCATCAAACATATCCTTCCAACTTTGAGGATGAATTATTGAAATTTCCAACTGAGCCAAAGAAATATGCCATGTCTAAATAACAAAATTGTATTCCAGAAATAAATGAGTAGATGACTCCTCTATCGAGAGACAAATAGGACATCTAAATGATCTTAAGATCCCTCACTTTTTAAGATTTTCTTTTGTTAATAATTTCCCATGGACAAGTGTCCAACAAAAGATGTCAACTTTTGTTAATTAATCTGGATGCCATATGTATTTCCATATATTTGATTTAGGTGGTTGATTCCATACATATTTGCATATATTTTATCTAGGTTGTCCACGCCCTCTATTGTCTTTGACCAAAATGTTGATAGGTGCAGCTCCTTGCAGAAGAGAGAACAAGAGTTGTACTTGGGTTGAGATAGGAGCAGATGGGGACAAATATTTCCATCCTTGCCATATTCTTGAACCTATAGAATCCAAAATGGATTGGTCAAAGAGAGTTTTTATGCAACAATTTATAATCCATTCTTTAGCATTGAAGAATGCTAGATGGGAAGATAATAATAGTCTTCCCAAAATTCTAATCTCCCATAAGTTGACGGACCTCCCATTTCTTGGAACCCATGAAAAATGATATTTAATCAAATGAGTCGATGCTTTGTGTGGATTCCATATAGAGGATCCATTAACTTCCATTTTTAGATGATCGAAAATTCTCTCATGCTATAGGAAGATATTTTTCATGTGGAACTAGTTTTGACCACTCTTTGCTTTCAGATACCAATCTCTAGAGGATTTTTTCACCTAATGCAAGATTCATCAACTTAGGATGTTTAATCCCAATCTCATTGTTTCCTTGAAAATATCTCACAGTTTCCCATTTAATCAAATGATATTTGATATTATTGATCTTCCCCCTTCCCACGATATTTTATGGATTTCCATTTCTATTTGATTCATGATGCTTGTGGGTGATAACATGGCTAAGCCTTGATAGACTAACAAAGATGATAGCAATGCGTTTATCAATATCAATCTACTAGTTGGGGTGAGCCACCGTGGTCCTCAATGTTGCATCTTGTTTTGAAGTTTTTGGAAAATGTGAAGCTAGTCACCACATTTGGGATATCCCAAAGAAATGTTCATACCCATATATTTGAACGATGTCCAGTTATTTATACAATAGAATTACAAAATTCTAGAAATAAAGTGCATCAAAATAGGGAAGATATTCCAATTGAAGATGTGGCTCTTTGTTGATTTTTCCACTAGAATCATTCATAAAATAGTTTAGGATTTTCTTCAATCATTCATATATTATGGTAGAAGCTCCTCCCATGTGTTGGGTATTGTCAACAAACTAGGAATGATTGATTTCCTTGACATATTTGAAAATGAGAATTCCTTCTAAATTTCCAACTAACCTCTCTCGTTCTAATCTTCTACTGAGGGTTTCCATCGTTAAAATGTACAAGAGATGGTGAAGGGGACATCCTTAAAACAATCCCCTTTTTCTTTGAAATAAATGATTAGGCATTCCATTGACAAGAGGGGGGGTCCATGGAATTCCAACACAAGCTCTTATCCAACATATAACACGCTCATCAAATCCAAACCTAGAAAAAACATCAAACATGAAGGAGTGACAAAATATGTCAAAAGTGTGAGCCATGTCCATTTTTATAATCATACATATTTCATTGTTTCACCTACTGGAGTGCACCATTTATTGAAGTAACATAATATTATCCATGATTTGGTTATTCTCTGTGAACCCTTCCTAATTTTCTGAAATGAGATTTGGAAGGATCTTCTTTATCTTATTTGATGAAATGTTTGCTAGGATCTTGTAAGAATAATTGCAAAGAGAAAATGGTCTGAACCTTGAGAAGGATGCGGGTTTGTTGTCTTTGGGAATCAAATCTATGAATGAAGAATTTGTGTCATGTCCTATTTTAGGTTTTCTCCTAGTCCAATTAAGTATGCAACAAAGATCGTATTTAATGATGATCCAACATGCCCCAAAAAAGTGAATGAATAATCGATCTAGGCGTTTGTTAAGTTTTGACCCCCAAATAGCCTCAACAACCCCAACCTCTAATAGTTATTTTCCAAGCTCTAAATTATTAGCCTCACCAACTAGACAAGGGACACCTTGAAGCATTTCTTCTACAGTAGAAGGGTTAAATTCATCTTCTACTATATAGATATTTAAAGTGGTTGAAATATTCCTCTTTGATGGATTCAAAATCTATCAACCTCACCCCATCGACATTCACTATTTATTTGACCTTGTTCCTTACTAATCTTCCCTTAGCTTGTTTGTGAAATAAAGTAGTGTTCTTATCACAATACCAGAGCCACAAGCTTCTTGATTTCAGTCTCCAATTCTCCTCCTCTTTCTTACATGCTTGATGGAATTTTTTTGTTAACTCCCTTTCTTCATGAATGATTTGGTGAGAGAATTCTACATCTTCCATTTTTTCTTGCGTCTTCCCAACTATTCTTGAATGTTTGATTTTTCCTTATTAGGGGGGCGATATGAAGCTTTCACCCAAGATTTTAACTATTCTTTTACTAGTCTCAGCTTAAGTTCCCGACGAAGGAGGGGGAATCTTGTGTCCTTATTCTCCATGTCCTTTTGATAATATCCCATAGTGTTTCTTCTTGGATCCAGAGGGGGTTGAAATGAAAAGGGATGGTCCCAAGATTCTTGGGATTTTGAAGAGAAAGAGAGATAGGATTATGAGCTAAAACTCATAAAGGGATGATGTGAGAAGATATGGAAAGCATTTTCTAGAATAAGGTTTCTATGAATTAAAAAGTAGTCCATCCTTGTATCAATATGCTCTGGACCCACTTGCCGATTAGTCCAAGTGTATTTCCCTTTTTTGGGGCACAATGTCCACAAGGTCCCATTTAGTTATAAAGTCTTCCATTTTTTCCCTAAATTGATCCCGTACAATAAAACCACCTCTCTTCTCTTTTTGTGAAGTCACTACATTGAAATTTCCAACAAAAATATTATTTTTGTTCATGCTCTAATCCTTCATCTATATTAAGGTTCTCTAAAATTCCATCTTCTCTCCATACCATGAAGGGGCATATGCATTAAAGATTTTAATCTGTATCCTAGACTTGTGCAAAAAAATGACCCGAATCTAGTGTTTGGAAGATTGATGGAATCGAGCCTCAAAACAATTTGAGTCCCAAAGAGTACTCAATCCCCCTGACGTGCTATGTGCACTTACTACTATATCAAAGCTTGTCTTCCAACACTTTCTACCTATTTCATGCATTTCTCGCTCTACCATTTTGGTCTCCTAGATAAGGAGGATGATATGCTTTCCATTCATATAAGGTCTTTCATAGCTTCAACTATCCTTCTACTACCTAGTACTCTACAATTCCAGGAGACATCTATCATTATTTACCTAATGATGTTTGTGATCTATTGCTAAAAATATCAACCAATTTTTTCATTATAGGACTTCTAATAGAAATAATTTTGACTCCATGTTTGAAATATCTTTCAATAAATGTTTGTAACCCCAGACTTTTTTCCTTCAACACAATTTCTTCTCATTTTTCTTTCAGAGGATTTATTTTGGGTATTTTAGGAAGATGTTCATTTTATGTTTCCTCCTCCTCTTCCCCATGTTGTTGTTTAACCTTTTTTATAGTGACCATCCCACTTGAACTAGGAATGTACTTGACTTGAGATGAGATCATCTCAATAATAGACATTGTTGGCTATGATTATAAATCCAAAGGGATAGAACTTAGAGCTACTTCTTCGATCACATATTGAGATGAGACATGTTCAGATCGAGGTTGGGATAAAGCTCCAGGTTCAAATTGGGGTTGGGTTGAAGCTTCATGAGACAGTTTGGGTTCCTCTTAAGATAGAAAAATGAATTTATTAACTGAGGGGGATACAAATCTAGAGGCTTTGAAGACCAAAGGACTAGAGTTGCCAATACATTTAGATCCCTTTCTAACTTGCTACCAATTGGATTCTTTTTCCATGGGGTATGTGAAGGGGTAGTTTGATTGAAATCTTTTGCGAAGTGACCATATTGATGGTAGACCTTGCATTTGAAGGGGAGTTTCTCATAATCAAGATTTTGAATATGAGTCCAACTATCAAAGAATAGATTAATGGCCTCAGAAATCCCTTCCTGCAGGTCCACTTCCACAGAGATCAATCTCAAAGAAATTTTGTTAAAAAGATTGATAAGATAGTCTTGATATTGATTGATTGTATGTGATGGAGAATGCATGAGTTGAGACTTCTCAATATTTGGTGGGATAGAATTAATGAAATGATAAATAAATAAATAAATAACCAATATGACCAATGCCTAACCAAACTATATGTAAGACATGATTTGGTGGGATGGACTTAATCATATGGAAAGGATATTTTCATAACACAAAACAAGAACCCAATGCGAACAATGCATAACCAAACTACATGTTAAGGCTTGATAAACAAATATTGAAGCAAAGAATGGATGAAATTCACTATAAATGAAAGGGATTTTAAAAAATGTCTCCAAAGGAAACAATTGTCTTGAAGGTTACCACCATCTTGGAACAACCCTAATGTTATTGAAACAACTAAAATTTTGTAGAAGAGGTACAATGCCTCTTTAGGGATAGTAGAGGCTACACTAATTATAGAATGCATAAAGAGTGCTTTGGTTTGATCTGATAAAGTTCCTTTATGAAAACATATGGTAAAGCTCAAAATGATTTTTGGTTTCTCCCACCAAGCTACCAGCTTTTAAAGCATTAAAGTTTTGCATATAAGTTTGTGTAATTAAAATTAAGATTGGAAAAATCAAATCACTAAAACTAACCTTGATATTATAAGCTAAGGTATATTTGTGAAATATTTTGAAAAATATTATATTTAACTACTCTAATTTGAACCTATGTTACCTGGGTTTAAAACATGGGAGCGATCATCTGAGAGTCCGAACTAGTAGAATTTTCCCTCAAATTTATAGGAAACATGAAGCTGGGAGCAACAATGGTATATGTTAAAGGAAATATAAAAATATTTTGGATTACCCAAATGATACTTTGGATTACAGTGTGGCAGGATTGATGCATTTTAAATCTTATTTCAATGAAATTGAAGATCAATAGGGACAATGTTTATCTCATTATATATGTGAAATTGCTGTTAATTTATTGCTAATAATTATATGAATATATTTAACACAACATTGAAATTTTAATATACATAAATGTTCCATTAGAAAATGAGAAACAAGATTGAAAATACATATATACAATTTTTGTTTTAAAGATTAAACTTTGCATATATAAACTTCCAAACGTCTTTGTAAATTTGAAGCATTATTCTTTTTATTGGAAAAAACAAAATAAACTACTCTTCTAATGTAATGCAATGTCAACTGGGCAAATCTTGCCTTGGATGGGGTGTTGATTTGTTGGACTTTCATGTTTAGTTTGGGCTTGAAAGAAAACATGCACACATTAATTTTTTTTTATATCCACAACTATAAAGTGTAAGTTTTTTTACTCAACTATTTTGAAATAATATTTAACTCTAGTTTAGTCTTAGTTTATAGTGATATTTTGAAATATATTTACATTTTAATTTAATAAATTCTAATTTAAAGCTCTTCTTTTTGGGAATCTGGGTTTCCTGGCTCCTATTTCCTTGATGTTTGAAGCTCCTAAAAAGCTCCCAAGTTCCCAAAAGAGTTCCCAAACAATTGAGGACGTTCCCAACTAGTTCCCAAGCTCTAGAAACTTTGGGCAGTTTCATGCCTAATGTTGGAAATGTGGGGTTCTCGTGCAACTATGATTTGAACATAATATTTCATGTGCAATGTCACAATTGACACCATGAAAAACAATCTCATAAAATGAAAACTAATCATGATCAAGAACGAAATATTAATATACATATTGAACATGATATGAAAACATGGGTCAAATTTCTCATGTGAAAGAAGTAATGTAATAGCCAATTAGTATATGCGAGAAGTGGATTATGTGGAAAATCAACTTCACATTCACAATTCAAGTGGCCTAATATATTGAATTATGAAGTATTTGAGCCCAACTCAACCTTTAAGTGATTTAATATATCGAATTATGACATATTTACTTCAAAATTTAAGCAGCGTAATATGTTGAATTATGAGGTATTTGAGGACAAATCAACATTTAAGTGCCTTAGAAGTCTCCCTGTGGAAACCCTAGCGCTCTGCAACACCTTCCCTGCACATTCGCATATGACCTGAACTCTCTGCCATGGTACCTTCCATTGGTCCTGATGCATTATTAGGAAGACCCGATGTCCAGGTCGAGGAATGAATAAAATGGGAGGCCCCCTCCTTTTAATGTAATAACCATGTGATAAATGAGGCACAAGTGGCGTCACTCTCAGTGACCATGCCAACTTCTGAGACAAATCTAGCTAGAGAACAAAGAACCTAGAAGAGATGGATGTGGAAGAAAGAGCGTCCCATCCAAAAGCACCTCTAGGATGAAGTCGAGACAAATGCATCCCACAAACGGTGAAACCCCCAAGATATCTCATCAGCTCAACAAGGGTAGGCGAACACATGCAGTTCATGTGAGAGCATGCCCTCATAGAAAATTTCTTAGGATTATGGCCTTGTGAGAATGATATCTATGCTCACGGATCAAACAGTGGAATCTAAAGGAAGATTATGAGGTCTGGATTGAGCTCAAGAGCTTTCACAATCATCACATATAACCTAGAAGATAAGGACAGAATCTTTGAAAATGGACCATGCTTCTACAACTCGGCTGGGCTTTTCCTACGCTTCTGAACAGAGCGCTTTAGCCTGGATAAGGAAGATTTTACAATGGCTCTAGTCTAGATTCGACTTTACTCTTTGCCCCAGGATTTTTGGTTGGAAATCCTCATGGGAATAGGGAAAACAGTGGGGCACTATGTCAAAGCCTCGGAGGAGGCCACAAAGGCAAATAAAAATGCACCCTCCTTGAATCTATGTATACATGGACATCTCCAAATCACTTCTTGGATAAATGCTCTTTGGGTATCAAGGCGAGGAATGGAAAAAACATTAGTTATGAACACATTCCATTCAATTTGAGCAAGTGTCATGAACATAGCCACCTCTTTAGGGAGGCAATCCTTTGAATGTCAAGCAACCAAATCAACAAGACCAGAAGATAGTTCACCACAGTCCTACGTGGAAGGAAGAAACCACTCAAAGAACAACACCCAAATCTAGGTCGATTCATGCAAAACTGTTATGATATCCCTAAACCAAACTACCAATGGATGAAGAATCCAAGATCGACACAAGAAAAACAACAAGAGAGGGAGGCAGAGCCACGCCCTCAGCGGTGCAGACCAGCGTGCTTGACTGACTATGGACACATACATCCACATGGGTTAGACGATAGCGACCTGTTGGAAGCATATATGGAAAAAGAGGTAGAAGAAGCTCTCATTCACAAAGTTTACCGACCTTCGAAGGCACATCTCTGCACAAAGTCATAAGGTTTTGGACTCACGGTAGGATCCATGGCCGGTGGTATAGCCATAGTCTAGAGACACCAAAAGGATACCCAGTGAGAAACAAAAGGAATGAAAGTCCAATTAACTAACTTTAATATCCAAGGAAGTGAGAGCCTCGTGCTCAGTTTGGATCCGAGAATCTCTGGAGGATACCTCCCAACCTTTTAACCATTGCAGTGAATATCATCACCTAGAATAATAGAGGACTTAATGATAGATCGAGAACAAAAGGATCCCTCTGAGACTTCGTCATGAGAAAAATCGAGACATCTGCTACTTGTGAGACAAATATGTTGGATGGGAAACATAATATTCTAGAGAAGTTGGTGAGGGTGTGAATCCATACACACCAATTCCACTAGAGTGTCAGAAGCATTAGCCATCCTATGGAACCCCAACAAGGTCACCCTCATGGAACATTTCTCTACCATTGGCACTCTCACCGCCCATTTCATGATCATAGGGTTAACCCAAGAAGGTTACATCACAAATGTTTACGGACCTCAGGGTCAGTAGGAAAACTACAATCTCATGAAGTGAATAGCTCATATCAAATCCATGCTAAGCATGCACAGCTAGATCTAAGTGATTTCAACTTACTTAGTCCCTAACAGTAGAGGAGAAGAAAGGAGGGACTAAGCGACTGGAGCTTGACAGTGGTAAGTTTAAAACCATAATAGATTCACTAAATCTTGTAGACATAGAAAATCACAATGGAACTACTTGAATGAAAGCTACCGAGGATGAGGCTGCTGGAAGGTGTGCTATTGGTGGGCAAGCTTCCTTGCAGGAAAAATTGCTAGAAAGGAAGGATCACAGGCACTTGGAAGTATATTTCTCCCCTAAGAATTCCCGGTTATATACACAAGAAGCATAAATTACCTAAACACAAACCCACTTTAATTTAAAGAAGTCTGGCTATCACACAAACTTTCATCATCTAAATTCTTAGGTGGCTGAAATAGACCACAGTATGTACAAATTCAGTGACATCTCAAAATTCAAAGCCTCACTAAAACTGGAACAAGCAAACTTTGGAAGGCTATATTCCAAAGCATGCGAGGCTGTGAAAGCGGGTTAGTAGAGTTGTAGGAAATCTTCATTTTAGGGACTAGAACAACAGATCTGATGAAGGAGGAAGCAGATCTCCAAGCCATTTTAGAGGAAAGGAAGAAACAAGAGGAGGATTCTGTAAAGCGGCAGAAATCTAAAGTCCAGTGGCTCAAGAGTGAAAGTACAAAATTCTTCCATAGAGCCATGGTGCCTGCTGCTGTATCAATAGAATCACACATGGAAGATGCCAGAAAACTTGTCGAGAACACACAGCCATGAAAGAGATGAAGCACCTGCTATGGGATCTCCTGAAACCAATGGAGCAGAATGACGAGCAATCCCAGGGAGTGGCGGGCATATACCCTCTCGACTCTGGGGCAGGATGAATCACTAGGACCATTACTTAGGAAGAGAAGTGGATTACAGGCTGAGTTAAAACAATGCAGCCAGAGACAAAGACACACAACCTAGATGGTTTCCTACACAGATTCTACCATTCTTTCAAGGGACAATCAGGAAAGAGGTGGGTGGTGGAGATCACCGATCTCCGACCAGGTGTTATCTTACTCAATGCAACTCCTCACTCTGAATTCCAAAGGAGGACACCCATCCCAAACAATGGAGACCAATCACTCTTGATGTCGTATACAAAATCATCCTGAGGTGATTGCTACAAGTCTTAAACCAATCCTTCCTTGCTAACCATCTCAAAGGAACTGTCGGACTATTTGAAGGGCCGAAAAAATCATGGTTATGGAGTCATCGGCTCGCGAGGTGATCCACACTCTCTCAAGGCGACAAGCCCATGTGTGCTTTATTATTTCGATCTTTTCAAAGATTTTGATGAGGTCAGTGACAGTACCTTTTCTGTTAAGCCTGGATTTGATAAGCCCGTTATGGATTGTAAATTATACGTCGACCTTTTCTCCATCTCGGTCAATGGATTTCCTTCCAGACCCTTCTCCCCTATTAGAGGCATAAGACAAAGGGACCCACTTTCTCCCTTCCTCTTCATCCTCATGGTGGAAGGACCGAGACATTACATCAAGACAATGGTACTGGAAGTTACCCTAGAGGCCCAACACATAATAATGACTAGCACCCTCGCACCCAGCAATTGAGTGATGACCTCTTGAATACCCCACTGCCTAGAGGCCACTAGTCACCTCCATCTTTGGAGCTTTGTGGAAGCAGGACAGCCTCAACTGAAACAAATCCAAAACTCTACTTTTTCAACACTCAAGCAGGGAGTTCAAATCACATCCTCTAGACTCTTGACATGCAAACCCTTCCATCAAGCCCACCTAGGCATCCCCTCACAAAAGAGCTCTAACAAGATACTTCCTCTTAGGACAACACACCTTCTCTCTATATACAACTGGCTTAGTAATTGGACCTTCAGACCTCTCAATGTTGCAGCTAGATTGGTGCTTCTCAAATCAGTCCTGCAAACTTTGCCTACCTGTTATTTTTAAGGCACCTAAGCGGATCATCAGAGCCATTAGAAACCTTCAACAAAGCTTCCTTTGGCATGGGCACCAACCGAACAAGAAGTGGGCATTAGTTGGCTGGGACAAGCTCTACAAGCCTAAAGTGTGGGGAGGACTGGGTCTGCGTGACCCATGGAAACTCAACCAAGTCATGGGAGCTGAAATGTGGTGGATATGGTTAAAGGCCCCCACTGCGCTCTCGGTGCAAATTTGGAAACAAAAATGCTCCAACCACAAGTGCATACAAACTCATCCATCACAGCGACCCGGTCCAGGATCTAACAATGCGGAACACAGCTGGCAAACATAGAGTTGGTTGAAGCACATGCGGGGTGAGGAATGGAAATACACTTTCTAGTGAGACTCATAGCAGCAAAACCTTTGGATCCAGATAGAGGAGCTAAGCACCCTCAGGCAACTTCTTCACATAGACACCTTTTAGCATGTAAGGGATTTTTAGAAACCTGGAGATATAACTCTACTCTGGAGACAATGGAGGATCTCCACTTAGGAGGTACAGATCCCAGAGATAACGAACCTTCGTGCCTGAAGGCACTATGCTATCCATAGGAAAATCCCCACGCAAGAAGGCCCAAACATTCTTAGATGGGGGCACTCCACTACAGGTAACTTTTCAGCCAAAGAAGCCTACTTTTTGCAAGGAAATCACCAGAATGAGGAAAAGGAGAATATATGGAACAAGGTATGGATCCCTTCCCTCTGACCAAAAGTGTCCAGCCTCTTTGTCATCGTCCTATTCATATCCCTCACTTAGGATAATCTGGGAAAGAACTGTTGGGCCCATCCAATCTGCCTTATGTCCTTGTAGAGAGCCTTGGAACATCTCTTCAATAGATGTCCTTTCATCCAATGGATTTGGGACCAAGGGGCTCAAGCAATGTGCATGATGAACCGAAACATGATTAGCATCAGAGACACAATCGAAAATTGGGATTTTCTATCCTTCAAAAATCCTATTCTTGCCCACATTTGGCTACTACTCCTAGGATTCACTCTCTGGCAAATCACGGAAGGAAGCGGAATAAATAAAATCTTGTTCAGGCGTCATAGACCTAATATGGGGACAAATGAAGCCGAGTCGATGGGAAACAATCCAAAGCTTGGGCGGGGATATGAAGTATGATTGAGGAGGAGTGGTGCATTTTAGGCATTGGCTTGGCAGACAGTCAACCGGAACAAATCAAAGCGGTCCACCGAAGAAAACAACTCAATTGCACCTAGTCCCCCATCCGGTAATATTTATAAGGTCCAACACGATGGGGGCTTCCAAAGAAGGGAACCTGGAATGACAGTTTGTTCCTACCCTCGAGCTTCGGGCAGACAAATCCTTTGACTTGGCGGAGTTTCATTGGAAGCCACAAACAATGTTGAACTAAGCTGACTCCTACTCAGGAATTCAGAGCAATAATTGACTGCTTCTGGCATCATTTTGGAAGGTTCTCAAATCATCATATGACTTGTGCTAATGGTATAGAACATCCAAGTAAATCTAAGCCAGGTTAGGCTGCCAGTGCTAGAGGTGGGGGCCCCTCCTTTCGGGACCCAACCTCAGTATCCTACCCTCCAATGTGAAAAGGGATGCATACAGTCTAGTGGATTGCTTAGAAAATGAAGGAGTGTGAGGAAAGCATCTAATGGGATCTCATCGGGAAGTTCTGAAAGAACTCTCACAGGGTGTCCGATACCTTCCAGCCTGGGACTACCAACCTGGGGGTGCCACCTGCTCTGAGGATGACCTGCAATGCAGGTGCTTGGCCAGACCATGGGAGAATTCAAGACACCAGCTCCCATCCACTCACCGTTAAGGATGGGAGCAAGCCCGAGAAGCCAGGGATAGTGAGACCTCCATCACTACATTGAAGGGAATAGATTCCTGAGCTACTCAATGGATGCATGCTGAAAATGGTGGGTCTGGTCACATTACTCCTCATCAATTTATTTGATTTTGGAAAAGAAGGGCTCATTTAGAACAGAGCAGTAAATTTGAGCATCCTGACTCTGAGTGCGATTGCTCGCCTAATTGCTGCGAGGGCCATTAGCACAACCCCCATGCCGAGAGCGAGACAGCAAGCCATGAGTTGCCAGTGACCGAACATGAAAGAACAAGCAAAATTTAGTGATGTCCATGGCATGGATAACTTATTCAAAAAAATAGGAGAGCTGGTACACCTCCGCAGCCTATCCAGAAAATCATCTGGACAAACCCATTCAAATCCCCATTTTGCTCTTCACCGTTCAATTGGAACTTTGTGTGTTTCGAGCTACTAAAAGCAACCAACAAGAATCATCGCTGGCTCTAAAGAGGAGAAGCCCAGGTTGGTTGATTTCCCCACTGCACATCGTGAGAGGAGGGTAGACAAATTTGGAGGCAACCCGATCCTGACAGCGAAGTCTCTCTAACATAAGTCCACAGGAAGAGCAGAGTCGATCCCGAGGATAGTGCAAGCTTGGTTTTAGAGCAAACCAATAGAGTTAGTCTGGATGAGAGAAATTAGCATCCCAACTCCCTATTACGTGTCCTCTTTCATGCAGAGTGGGAACATCATTCCACTCCTCCATCGAATACGACATTAGTCTTTAGGCCCGAGGAGCTTGGTGGAGGACCTAATCCATCGCACCAGTCTAGTCAACCAATGAGTTGACTTTCTCTATGATGCCTACTCAGATACACAGTCAGGAAAACGCTGCCTGACGTGTGCTCAACCCGTCGTGATGATAGTCAAAGCCGATGAAAAGGACGACGAAGGCGACATGGATTCTATAGAGCTCATCGGGTAATTGTCACAGACAATAGTTTCAGTCTCTTTTCTTGGTTTCCCTAAGGCTAGTCATGGCTAGAAGCCATTGGTTGTAATCTCGGACTCAAAGTTTTTGGGATAATGGTACATAAAGCTGTCTTGGTTCCTTGATAAGACAGGATGAGTAATTCATTTCATGGTACATAGATAGTAACTATCTGGTTCCATTTACTGTAACAAGACAAGCTGGCGGACATGGTGTTTCTCTTTGCCCTCTTTTGCGGACAATTATTATTAACTAGGCTCTACCTCTTTTTACTTAAAAGAAAACATTTAGGTGCATAAAAGATTTTGGATTATAATATATTTGCGGTCGGTCCCACAGTTGGTCGAGCCTGCTTGCACATCCTCTTTGTAATGGTGGGTCACAAGTGCGATTCTACTAGAGTCCTAGCAATGGGAAAATATCATGATCCATCACGATGAGTACGACATGAGTTTGATCCATGCATTTCCCAGAAAATATGTGTCATTTGTTGTGTATCTCTCCCACACTCTTTTATTCAATCAATTCCATTGGATTTTGATTTAAGAGTGGCAAAGCGAGATCATCCATGGGGTAGATGCTTTGCATGTACGTATACCTCTAATAAATGTTCTTTTCACTCTTTCTAGTCACGCCCTTGCTTTTTCGATCTAGGCCTTGACTTTTATTTTTATCTTTTTGTATATCTATAAAGGCTATGCAGCTCGATCCTACTCGAGATGAATGCACGAGCTACTCTAGAAGCTAGAGAAGTGAGTTATTTATAGGGAAGTCAAAGTTTTCCAGTTCAGAGCCAGAAATACTTATTCATGGAACACAATGATGGTATCCATGGTGGGATATATTCTCCTTCATTGAACAATGATAGAAGTAAAACAATCACCATAATTGATACAAATCTTCAAATGGTTTAATATTGTGGCAAAAGAAGATGCCCAAGTGATCCAGACAAGTGCGTGGTGACTGAAGAGAATGTTAAGTGGTAACATTCAATCTACTAGAAATAGGAAAGATACATGCTCTTTTATTCAATCAATGCCACTGTATTTTGATTTATGAGTGGTAATGCAAAAGTCCCACATCCATAGAAGGAAAATACTTTACACGTACTTCATGCTATGCATGTTCTTGTCACTTGATTTTTCTAGTCTAATCCCCAACTTCTTATTTATATTTGTACATCCAAGGCTTTTCACGCTTGATCCTTGAGATGAATGGGCGAACTCCTCTACAAGCCAACAAAGTGAGTTATTTATAGGGAAGTCAAAGTTGTCTAGTTCAACGCTGAAAACACTTATTCATGGGACACAATGATGGTATCCATGGTGGGATATATTCTCCTTCATTGAAAATGAATGTGGTTGAAATGAAAGAACACACCTGGGTGGAGAGAAATAATAAAATGGAATCAATACTGTAACTTAACATAGTTTCATGGTGGTTTACTTCCCAATAGAAGAGAACAA
The DNA here is from genome assembly GCA_010110895.2 of Picea sitchensis. Taxonomy (NCBI): domain Eukaryota; kingdom Viridiplantae; phylum Streptophyta; class Pinopsida; order Pinales; family Pinaceae; genus Picea; species Picea sitchensis. The sequence goes on from SNQJ01S0084899.1 coordinate 39,989, forward strand.
GTTGTTGGTTTTAGACTTGGAATTATCTTCTCGATTCATAGGTCTTGTTTCAGCCGTGTTTGTCGCCGTGAATACCCCACCCCGGAAGAATGTACCTCTCAGCGGGGAGTGCGGAGATTACCCCTGGCAAGTCCTAAGAGAGCAGGCCCAAACGGGGATTTTAGGAGACGTTCTGATAGGGGATTCAGTGGGTCCCCAAAGGAAAAAATGCCTTATAAATATATATTGTAATTTCACTTGAAGTAAATATAAGTTGTTCATTATAAGGTATGAATCGACAATGAAAGTTATGTTAGAGTTTTTCCCTAGAAGGGCAACCACTGTTTTATAGGAAATTGTGGCCATGTATCATTATGAATATTGTATTTTGAATGAGGAACCTTGCTGAGAGAAAGAAAAAGAAGTTACAATGGGTGTGTTATGGGATTTGTATCCCTTCATTTTCACGGATAATAATAGGAAGGACCTCACAATTCTATAGTTGGGTATTATGCCCAGGTGGGGCTCACATATCGTGTCTCTATTGTATTGTGTATGATGCAATGTTTTAATTTCGTGTTGTTTTAATTTATTTCCTCATGATCCTATTTTTCTAACACAAGGGCAGGGGTGGGTAGAGCATAAGAGGTGGCAAAGAAATCAGTGGTTTAAATGCATGAGCATCGAAGCATTTGACTATGTTTCAATATCAACATAACCACTATAATAGCCACAACATAAGCAACATCTTAGCCAATTATTTCATCCTGATGTTTTTCCCTCCATGTATGTAATCAGATATAGGCTACCCACCTCCATTGATATAGTGGGGCTTAAGCTAGTTATCTTGGTTGTTGTCATGGGATGCACCATGGGTTTGTGCCAGGTGAATCCCTGAAGCCCGAAATAAGAGCGACCCTACTTGCTTCAAAGCTGGTTGAAAGTGACAGAGTTATTATCTGAGCCTAGAAGTTCAAATGTTATTGAACTTTATTTAGTGTATGATTTCAACTCCATGTAGGTAAAAGCAAGATTTGAAGGTTATTACAAACATATTGTTAATATGTTGTTTTAGTAATCATAACAGGCGGGTGTTCCAGATGAAAATGACAATTTCTGGTTGTAGAGTTACATTTGAGTAACAATATGTGTATTAAAAGAGAACTTTATGCCAATTTCAACACCTGAGAAATGTACTTAAATTTCATTCTTGTTACCACCATAGTAACCAAATAAAACTTTGACTAGAAGATTTTTGAACACACCACATGCAAAGGTTCTCTAGTAGAATAGGTAGTGAGCTCAAACCTATAAAAGAAAACTCTCATTACACAACTAATGTCTACACACGCACACACTTGAATAACCATTAATATTCAAATACTACATAAATAGAAAAATATTAATGAAATAAGGGATGGCTTGTCTCTGGAACCATCATTCTTGAAACCCTCAAATCCTTGCACTCGATTTAAAACCTATTTGGAAGTTTCTTTATTTATAAAGGGTGGCTAAATACCGTTGGTGAATGTAAAATTAATAAAAAAAATCAGGTTCAATAATAAGAAGACAAAAGCATGAGCAAGTGTTGGTGCTTCCCTAGAATTTAGCAACCTTCTAACTATAATTATTGAATCAACATTTGGAAGAAAAACTTTTCCCACCATGATGAGTCTTATTTGTTATTAATGACATAAATTAGGATAAGCAGAAGAAAATAAAGTACAAGAAGAAGAACAGAGGCGAGGAAATAATCGGTTTTTTTATTTTTGTGTAATCAGCCAAGTCCATTGATTGAATATTATTTACATATAAAATAATAAACAAAATGGCATTGATTGAAGATCCATTAGCATATCAACATGATTGAAAATAGATGTGCAAGAATGCTGCCATCTACAGGATTCCATCTAGCTCAGTCACAACAATCTAGCTCAAACTTCCATCACAGCTGTCACAACTAAACAAGAACAATACATAGTTAGCAGAGTTTGGCTCCATAGAAAGTACGTGAAAGGAAGCTTCAAGCAGTAGTAGAGCCGACACAGAGAAGGCCTGGGATAGATTGAGAGCTGCCAGAGGGCAGGCCAGACTGAGACAACATCTTGATAAAGTGTCCAGAGGGAATGCCAGACTGAGACTGCGTCCCGATGAGGTGCCTTTGTTGGTGATATGATTCGAATGATATGATTGAGATGGTAAAGAAAAGGTATGAGCTTGAGCAGGTAAATAAGAGGTATGAGATTGCAAAGGACTAGAACACAAAGAACTAACATGTTTGTAGGCTCGTGTACGTTTGCATGGTGGTGTGGGTGGCATCGACAAATCAACTCAATAGGAAATGTGTTATGGGTTATGGACTATGCATTGCAACAAACATTTAATACTAGATGTAATACTAGACTCGTACCTAAAATTAACCGTTTGGGAAAAATCAGTACACAAATGTATGCTTTAAAGAAAGATAAACTAAGATATTTTTGGCATTACCTCAGAGAGGAGCCAAATGGGGTCGAAGCTCATAAAATATATGAATTTCTTAAATTTTATAGATTTTCTGAAACTTTAGTTAAAACAATGAGAACTCATTGGTTTTAGTATTATCAAATTAATATAAAACAAAAAAATGGTTACTAATAGTCTCATCCTTAAAGGCAAGGACTAAGACACAATCACTCTCCCTTTATTTCGCCACTACTAACACTAAGGTTGAACATGATTTATGGGTTATGGACTATGCATTGCAACAAACATTTAATGTTAAGATGTAATGCTAGACTCATTTCTAGCATTACTTCGTTTGGGAAAAATCAGTACACAAATGTATGCTTTAAAGAAAGATAAACTAAGATATTTTTTGTCTGTGCCTCGGGAAGAGGCCAAATAAGAGGTCAAACTCATAAAATATATGAATTTCAACTTAAATTTTATGAATTTTCTGAAACTTTGGTTAAAACAATGAGAACTCATTGGTTTTTGTGTCAAATTAATAGCAAAACAAAAAATCGATTACTAATAGTCTCTCATCCTTAAAGGCAAGGACTAAGACACAATCACTCTCCCTTTATTTCGCCACTACTAACACTAAGGTTGAACATGATTAAGATAATTATAGAGTGTATATTGTCCCTCCAAGGATGCTTAGGGAAAGGACTAGGTTTTTTCGCTCTATCAAATGTGTCCCATAAAATACCATTTAGCTATGAGATAGGATTTTCCTCTCAAGTGAGGTGGTGAGG
>SNQJ01S0084900.1:0-15062 GCA_010110895.2 Picea sitchensis
ATATATATAAATATGTATACCAAAATTATTACCTTAATGAAGGTATGCCAATCATGTGTTTTTACCCCACCAAATTCACCTTTCTTCGTTAAGATATTTTTTATGTTTGAAGCAAAACCCGTGGGAAATTTAATTCTTTGAATTACCTCTTTTACATCATTGCTTTGTTGCTCTGTTAATAACCATGGAAGGTTATTTCGGTCTAGTATTCCATTTGATCTATTTGAATATCGGATCATACTTCGCATTGTATGATTGGCTTCCTGAATGTTAGTACAAATTTTGACAATTTTTTCTTTGTCCCTCCTACCATCTATGATTCGCCATAACGTGTCAGTCACATTCTTCCCAATATGCATTGTATCAAGCAAATGAGCTATTTTTAGCTCCTCGTAGTAGGGAAACCTCATGAATTGAGCGGGATAAGATTTCGTTCCTCGTGGAATCCCATTATTAATACCTTCATGATGATTGCAGCCTTCATGAAGCATAAAATAAATCACAAAAATAATTATCAAATACGGTAAAATAAATTCAATGATTAAAATAAACATTCAAAATAGTACATGATCTACGAATCATTATGAAATTGAGTACCTTGACGATTTCTATTATATTCCAACCTCCATAGGTGAGGTGTCATTCTTCATGGTTTTAAACTAGTCTCTTATTTCCCATTGAAAAGATGTTTTTCAGTAGTACGATACCTATGGTTCTTAGGAAGAAGGTTCTTATACTCATCAAACACCATCTTTCCTAAACTTTTTGAATGAAGATACTTCATCTTAGGGCCACAAACTGGACATGCAAATTTACCCTTTGTTTGAAGACCTGCAACAAATGGATTAATGTCAATTATATGATGAGATTATGTAAAAATTAAACATGCACCATGATAACATTAAAATATTATATAGTATTAAAGAGAAATATTAGAATGCTACATATCACAAAAATGTGTTAGTCTAGGGGAATCATGAATTTTCCATAAAAGTATTCCACGAAATTTAAATTTCTTCTCCTCGATTGGTTTACATATGTCATACATTGTGATGCCAGCCCATAACTTTAGTAGCTCGTCGATAAGAGGCTCAATATATACATTCATATATTTAACCTAGTACTTACCTAATTGTTTGAAATTACACATAATTACTAAAGGAATGATATAATGTAATATATATAATTAAATAAATAAACAAAAGATATTATGCAAAAATTGAAACAAATGAAAATGTTAAATTCAAAAAATTAATGTAAACAAATACCTGGAACATGTCATACATTGTGATGCCAAACAATAACTTTAGTAGCTCGTCCATAAGAGGCTCAATATATACATCTATATATTTAACCTAGTACTTACCTAATTGTTTGAAATTACACATAATTACTAAATGATATAATGTATCATATATAATTAAATAAATAAACAAAAGATATTATGCAAAAATTGAAACAAATGAAAATGTTAAATTCAAAAAAATTAATGTAAACAAATAATTGAACAATCATTATCAACATTATATGCTCCTTGATTGACACATCCAAGGAGGAATGTTATTGTTGATAACAAAAAATAGGCCACACCAAGTAAATAGACCTAAGCTCTCAAAATGGATTTTCACATCCCATACCGCCAATGAAATCCAACATTATGAGGTTCATCTTTGAATCTGCCCATTTTCCCTCAATTTCTCTAAATGTGGGAACTGACCATCGGCAGGCGTTCAAAGAACACCATCTCCAATTTTGTTACATCCATGGTAATCCATAAACACATGCTATGATTTCACACCTGACAATCACTGCAAACGTGGAATATGGGAATATGACGAAAAACCTTACGAGGCACCTTTTTTATTGATCTACTGATATCTTCCTGATAAGGACATTACAAGATCTGGCTTTGAAGTTGTCCAATATAATATGGTCATTAGACATGCATCTATAGTTTTGATAATTCATTCCAATGTCTTTCATAATGACATGCAAACCATGATATGAACATTTGACCATGGTAACAAAAATCCACCTAACACATAAGTAGCAGTCATAACAAAACAACTAGTTAATGTAAGAAGTCATTAATCGTAAAAATTGCATCCTTATTTTAATACATATAATTACCATAAAACAAATATAAAAAATCAACATTTCTATGTATATGAGATGAAACATATTACATACCTAGTATCTGTGTCATACAAGTGAAAGTTCGGCTAAAATTATTCATATAACTCTAAGTTCACTAGCAAACAATGTAGCAAGAGAAGATTTGATCTCGACCTTCCTATAAAGTCACATTTTCCTTTCTAATAGAGGTTCATCATAAATACCAACATTTTCCCATCCTCATCCAGCTAATAAAACAAATCTTTGATCATTTGATTTTTCCCATCATATTTTTCCATGGGATCATTAATTTGATTTGTCCCATCATCTTTTACCATGGGATCATTAACTTGATATCCATTATCTACTTCATGTTCCTCATCTTGTACAACATCATTTCTACTACAATACTTGGTGCAATATTCTACAGAAAGTTAGGTGGAAACTCTAACTTTATAATTACAAACAATCATGCAAAATTAGTGTATACTATAACAAATGATTCAAAACAATATATAAATATATATATATAATTTTTATATAAAATTGACAAAATAAAAAGATAATGAATATATGGCTAATTACCATGGGACAACATTCATTCGATCCACCATCAAGTAATGTGACCATATTTCCCACAATGTTTTGTAGTTGTTGCTATTAAAAATTAATATGGGACATCTGGAGGCAACATTCTTTTTGCTGGCAATAACATCTACCATCACCATTTTCACCCGCTTTTCTTTTTCCCCCACCCTAACAACATTCTCATGCATTTTTCGACAATAAAAATTCTTCGAACTTGTTATGTAGAAAGATTGCCCAACATCCTTAAATCGTCATTTATAGTCCAATCACTATCATCAAAATTGCGATGAACATGACCTAAAATACGACATTTTTTTTACCCATTTATTTTAGGTCATTTTTAATGGTCAATTTTGAATTTTAGGTAAGTCGCCGCTTCCTATATGGACAAACTACATGTGTCTCTCTTGTGAAGAACATTGACCATAATAATTTAGACAAAATTACATGCGCCGAGATAGCGACGAATACGGGTGGATTTAGAAAAATTCAACTTTTTCTCTTACATGTTGCATGAAAGAGTACTGGCCGCAAGTGGTCGTGCCGGAAATTTTTTCACATGGTAGTAGATGAGCCGATTCTCCCAATCAAGGCACTGGAAACTGAAGAGGTTTTGTTCTTCAATCCGCGTTGTAACAAAACTCCTTTGTTTTTAAAATTCTTCAATTCTACCCTAATCCGTTCCTCAAAAGTCGAAACTGGCTAAAGTAAAAAAAATGGTTTTGAAATTTTGGGTGAGCGGTTTTGGTAAAGTGCTTATCGACTTCCGAGGGTAAGTGGTATAGGAGGGGGTTCGATTTCACCTGAGGTACACTTTTCCCTCCCACACAATTGCAAATTCCACCTCAAGTGAGTTGGGATGGGACGGAGGGGGTCCGAGTTGTATGGGAGCATGTGAGAGTTTAGACTTAGAATATGCTTTCAATTTTTATGTTTTATTTATTGTTTTTGTATTTTGATTTTTTATTATTTCGTATTATTATTTGTTTTTTATTTACTGCTATTATATATATTTTTATTTATATAGAAAGTCTCCTCCTCCCTTTCCTATTTAAATGTTTTATATTATTTTTTAATAAAAAAAAAATTTTTTTGTGTTTTGTTTTAATTCATTTGTTTTATGTTTTATTTGTATTATATATTTTAATTTTATTTTTGCTCATTAAACAATTTTATATTAATTAATGTTTTTTTGTTTTTTTAATGTTTCTAACACTAACCTAAATTAAACACTACGAATTTTATTATCTAATTAATTAATTCTAAGACTAACTCATTGATATCTAATTCATTATTAACTTTATTAACCTATTTACTTATTCAATCCACTAAAATTATTAATTAATCTAATCCTTTATTTATAATCAATTACCTTATTAAACTAACCAATATTGTATTATCCTAAGTTTGTTTATGCAGGATGAGTGGCAAAGTAGGATGGGGTCAATGGGCTGTAAGGAAGGGGAGTGTGGTCAATGAGGTGGATGAAGGGATGCGTAGGTGATGAAGGGATCGGCTAAAATTGGTGGAGGGGGGAAATGGAATCAAACGAGACCAACAATCCAAATGTCTTCATCATGGGAGCAACTTCAAATCAGCAGCAAGAATCTAGGTTAATATGATTATAGGGACTCCCCAACATATGCTCCAATTGGATGACTGAGGTGGGCCAAGAAAAACTCAATTCAAAGTTACGTAGACCGATGTTTTATTCATTGGGCCATGGAGTCACTATAGCTACAATCTTCGAATTGGCTAAGATTTGAATGAACACTGAATTAGATATCATCAACCACAAACTCTACTGGAAACCATACAAAACTGAAAAATATGCTCGAATGAATGGAGCTGGTCCAACCTACTCACCCTACACTCATCGATATAATTTGTTTTAAATGATAATAATGCCAGCATAACTACCAAGAAGTTGCTCTAATAACTCGCCTTTCATTGTTTTCAATCAATATCAAAATAGAACTTAAAGAAGTCATTATGAATTGCTTTCCGTGAGTGACTCTTTGTTGTAATGTAGACCTCTATAATCCAAAGAACCAAAGTAATGCCGTAAATAGATTGTATTCATGGAAAAATTTATCCATATAGGTAAGAGTAAGACTGTTGGGTAGAACTGACTTGTTCTTCCTTGATTTTAAATTCATCCGTTGGCAAATATACCCATGCCATTTGTATCCTCATGCAATTTCGATATGGTCAGCAAATTTTGTTGAACATTGAAATGAGACTCCTGTTGAAATAGACCATGCAATTGATTATCTAATCATGTATATATCATAGAAGTTTTTCATCCTTATGCTGGATGATGGAAAATGACTTCATTAAACACAAGTCATCCAACACATCAGATATTGGATCATGTAGAAATTGAAATGATTGTTGCATTAGTTCCACTAAAACTTCTTTGATTTTCCGTAGGTTTATTCTTTGGTATATAACACTCAAGCAAGATCTTTTTCAAAACTCGGAAATGAATTAAAGCTTAATGCTATAGAGTTATTTCGTATTACCTCATAATTTGTCTCAGTTTATGCTTTCATCTAGAATTTGAAAATCCAAGTCGGTCATGGCAATTATGGTTTAGAACAACCTCCATATCAGCAATGGTATCTTAAAATAATTTATTCGAACATTCTCCATCCCTACTATAGACAACTTGCTTATAGTTTTCTCTAAGAAACTGAAATGAAGAGAAACAAAAGGGCAAAGACTTTCCTTTACCTAAAAATTTTCCATTTTCCCTGTTAATCGTTGTCAGGATTGTTGTGCAAAGGTTGATTGTCATATCCGATTTGTAAATGATCTTCTTCCTACCAACAACATGATGTTGATTTCTTTGAACAACATATTTTTTAGCCACATAATTATCATCATACTGATCATACTTGGTAGATTATCCGCAAGAAAAGTCATCAAACATGCACATCATATCAATCGGTTGCTCCTCTGCATGAGATGGAGCTTCATACTTGACTACACGCTAGAATTGAATACATGAAAGAATAATTATCCAAACCATGGTACCAAGGATGAACTACAAATTTTTTGGGGACATGGATCCTTGTATGTTCTATAACTATTGGCACATGTGGTCTTTGAACAACAAGCTCATCTTTTCTACTAATCCTCCAAGATCATCCTTCAAGTTGGATCAGGTTGGTGAGAATATTCAGTTTCATTTCCTCAAGACTAAATGTCTTTTTCCATTCTATTTTTTCTTCACTTTTAACTTCCTTCATAAGCAAGTTAGCTTCCACATCAACAACAACATTCAAGTTAGCTTCCACATTTCTTCAAGGGTTTCAATGTTCCTTTCTCTTAATTGAATGCTATCTCAGGATTGAAGGCATCTGAGAAATGCAAGTTAGTTGATCTTAGGGGTGTCCTTATATCAAATAGAAAATATTGTGGCCGATATAATCACCTTATTGAACCTTTGCTGGTAAACCTGAGGGTACTTTCTCCCTCGGTTGCTCTTTTCAACAATAATTTCAGATGAGAGATTTATCATGATCACCCATCAATCTAAGAAAAAATTTACAAACTTATGGAAATTTCTAATGCTTGTAGCTGGAAGATCCTTAAACCAATTTTGACTTTACCTTGTGTCGATAGGGAAAAACATTCTAATACGTATTATCATCATCTCTACCTCAAATGTGATCAAGAAAAATCCCTCAAGAGACTTTGATATACTTTTTAGCAAGATCTTCAAATTTTCTCCATCAAACTTGGGTAAAATTTATTGGATGTAATTACATGGAGGTCATGGAGAAAAGGAGGCAAATCTAGAGGCTTTTATATGTCTGGGACGTTTACAGGTATAGGAGGTGCTTAGGGCTTATAACTAACTTGTTTTGTGTTGCAAGTGTATGAGTATGCACATGATCTACAACTTGAGGCTTAGTCTCCTGAGATTCATCAATTTGCAACTCATCAATATAAATTTCAGCAATATAATTTTTGTTTGGATTGGAAAAATATAGGACATAATTACAGATAAAACCAAAAATGTATTGAACACACCCGAACTTGAATAATTCTCTTCCATATTTCTTGTCATGCTCTTCGTGTTCTTCCAATGGAGTCTCTGGTAATCGTCTGGAGTTGATTTGGAGTCTCCAGGTGAAATATTCCATCATTCTTATATCTGGTCAGTTCAATCTTCATCAATGATCAAGTTTAGGAACTGAAATGTAATTCACTGAGAAAGGTTCCCCAATATGGTTCCATTATGTTATCAATTGTATTTCCAGTCAAGGAAATCAGCATGGTAACTCATTAAAATCTTTGAGTCTTGGATCTTTTCCCTCCAAGACTCGTGAGAGGGATCTCTATGTCTGATATGCAACTTTTTGTTTGTAGTGGATTTTAGGCTAGCTATGATAGATTGGTATTTGGTTTTATTAAAATTGGTTGGTTGGAACAGTGGAAGGAGGTCCATTTGGCAATGGAGTCAAAGATGCTCCCATCAAATCAAGACAGCTTCTATTGAAAAAATCATAGGGAAAGGTAGGCACCTTGTTGGATCCTTTGAGATTATTAAATGATATGAAAGAAAATGTAGTAAAAGGGACACTGTATTCAGAGATGGCAATTTTGGAACTAATCCCTAGCATAAAGTCACAAAAATTATCCAAAGTCTGAAATAGAGTGTGTAAACAAAATTATGAGCTTGAATCCTCTATTGAAATAAATTAAAAGAAAACAATATGTGATATGGAAAACATATTACAGAAGAGACACTTCACCAAAACGATATGTCATGGGAATCCTATGAAGCTTGATTTGTATTACTGAGATTTGATTTAAAGAAGCTCTGTGAATTATTTTACAAAAATTACATCATGGTCCCATGACTGATCAACCCCTATGCATTTGACTCATTAAAATATATGGAACAAAATCTCCCCAGGATCAAGAGGTCAAATTCAACAACTTGGCCAAAAATATAAACAAATCCCTCAAAAAATCCTGAACTGTCCTCCATGAAAAACTAGTCAAACCCATGCAGCAATAACTCTGCACTCCTTTGTTTCTCCTCCTCTCAATGGTGACACTGTAAAAACTGTAATGAGGTCCTTGTGGTTAAGGACATGTTCTCGACAAAATTTTCCTTCGGGCTTCTAATTTTTCTCCATCTCAATAAACCTGCCTCCCACAAAATCAAGATCAAAATGTAAAATAAAAATATGAAATGAGGGGCTCAAAGATGGATTTGATTATCCCAACTAGTGGCACCTCGCAGTACATGAAGATTTTTTGTTCTTCAACAGCTCAACAAAACCTCCTATTTTTAAAAATTTCATTTCCATTTACTCCAAATCCACCCTCTAAGCCTTAACTTTAAAACAAGCAAAAATGATCTTTGAAATTCTTTTGGTGAGCGGTCAGGGTAGGCGCTTGAAGTCGGACCCCCATAGGTAAATGGTATTGGTAGGGGTCTAAGTTCAATGTGAGACACTTTCCTCCCACCACCTCAACCTCGTAATCCCCATGAGTTGATGGGACGGAGGGGGTCTGAGTTGTAACGGAGCAATGCAGAGAGCTCTAGACCTAGATATATTTTAATTTTATGTTTCATTTTACGTTTCTTTTAATTTTATTTGTTTATTATTTCATGTTATTATATTTTGTTTTTATTTAAGTTTATTATATTTTGTTTTATTTAAATTTTTTATATTGTTTTTTATTATTGTTTTGTGTTTTGTTTCTTAATTATTTGTTTTATGTTTTATTTGTATTATATTTTTAATTGCTTTTATTTATTTTTATTAAATGGGTTTTATATTAATTAATGTTTGTTTTTGTTTTATTTTAATGTTTAACACTAACCTAAATTAACCTAAACACTAACTTAATTATTAGCTAATTAATTAATTACTAACAAGACTAACCTAGCTTATTGGTCTAATTACACTAACTTTATTAACCTATTTAGTAACTACTAACATTATTAATTAATCTAATCCTTTATTTATAATCAATTACCTTATTAAACTAACCAATATTTTATTATCCTAAGTTTGTTTATGCAGGGATGAGTGGCAGGCGAGATGTAGTCAACGGGACAAATGGGCAAGGGAGTGAGGGCACAGAGGTGGATGAAGGATGCAGTAGGGTGATGAAGGATCGGGCGAAATGGGTGGAGGGGGAAATGGAATCAATCGAGACAGATGTATTCATCACGGGAGAAACACCAAATCAATAGTTGAAGAATTGAGTTACCTATGATTATAGGACCCCAACACAACAGAATCCCACCCGGATATTTTCAATATAGAAAACCATCAAGTATGCAAAATTTGGTTTCCTTTAGTTTCAAAAAACTAGCTATAGTTTTTCTTAATTCAGGAGGAGCTTGTAGTTTTTTTAAAACATACATGACATCGATATACCATAGAGATTCAAGAAACTTTTGAGATACCTGTGGTGTTGATTCTTCCTTTGAATTCTCTGACAGTTCTGCAATAAAACTTATCCCCAACACATCATAGTTTGATTGAGTCATCATCTTGGCAAGTCCTTGACCCTTGATCATTTTTGTAGGCTTTATCTCCAAATCATATTCCAACAAAATTGTTTTCCATTTGCCTCTTTCAGGATCTGGCTGAGTCAAAATATATTTTACAGCATTATTAGGCACAAAAGCAACAATATGGGAATGAAAAACATAGACTCTAAACTCTTTCAAAGCTTTCACCAATGCATATGATTTCTTCTCCATGACATTGTATTTCAATGGAGAATCCCTCAAAGTTCTATTTTAGTAAGCTATGGGATGCTCCAAGTTCTATTTATTTTTCTGCAATAGGACCCCTACAATGGTATGTTCTAAGGAAAAAGAAAATATGATGAAGTCATTTGAGTAGTCTGGACTAGGTAAAAATGGTGCCTTGGTTAATGTCATTTTTATATCATCAAAGGATTTTCTCGTTTCTACTATCCATTTTATTTCACTTCCTTTCCTCAACATGCTGGTAATAAACTTTATAATTTCTGCAAGGTTAGGAATAAACCTCCTCAAAAAATTCACCCTTCCAAGAAAATATTGTACCTCTTTTTTACTCCTAGGGATATTAATTTTTTGGATTGCAGCCACCCTACTAGGATCTATCTTGATTCCCTCCTTTTAAATGACATGGCCCAACAACTTTCCCTCTTGCATCCCAAAATTTGACTTTTTAGGATTTAGAGAGATACAAAAATTTCTGCATTTTTGGAAAACCTGCTTCAAATGCTTCAAAATATTGTAATATCATCCAAGTATATAACAACAAACATGTCCTTTTCCTTTGCAAAATATATATCCATAGCCATCTGAAATGTTTCCCTTGCGTTCATCAACCCGAAAGACATCTTTGCGTACATAAATGCACCCCATGGTGTGGTGAAAGTTGTCTTTTCCTAATCAATTGGATGCACCATAATATGATTGTACCCAGAAAAACCATCCAGCATTGACATTCTCTATGACCCAACAACTTTCTGCAAAATATAATCCATTTTGGGAAGAGGATAGTTTTCTTTGAGGGAGAGTCTATTCAAATTTCTAAATTCCACACACATTCGGATTTCGCCAATTTTATTTCTAACAGGAACAAAATTAGCCAACCACTTAGAAAACCTCAAGGAAACAATGATATTATTTTCAAACAATTTTCTTACTTCCTTTTCAATCAAGGGCAACAACAATGGATTAATCCTCCTTAGTTTTTGTTTGAAAGGTTTATGACCTTCTTTTAATGGAATGATATGTTGGATTAAAATTGTTTCATATACCTTCAAGTATTCATAGCTCTAGGAAAATACATATGAAAACTCCTCCATTAAGTGAACATGCCTCTCCTTATTTTCAGGAGTCAAATATTTGGAAATTTTTATGAACTTTGGCTCATTTTTTGTCCCAATATTGCAAACTTCTACCTCACTTTCATTTGGAGTAACTTTAGGATTCTTTGTCACATCATTATTGTCAAAAAAAACTTATAGTGGAACCAAACCCTTAGGAATAATAGTATTTTTTAGTTGAACAATATCCTTACCAACAATTTGATTTAGATAATCATCTGAATTTGAAAACATACCTGCTTTTGTATGCTAATCAAAAATATGTTCCTCATCAATATGGGTGTTTGCAAATTCTTATGATAGTTGGAGAAACCAGATGACATGTTGATCATCCTCAAACACCTACCAGTACTTGACATTATTAGGTACTATTGGCCTATGTTTTACTTCAATCTCATATTTTTCGTTTGGATGATGGGAATTTTGAAAACGTTGGATAAAGTAGCTAAAGCATATGCAATCATATTTTTTCCTCTTAGTATCAGTGAAACATCATATTCTGTGAGGTATTCTAACATATCCAAGACTACATTTATGTATTCCCTCATCTTGGGGTGCTTGGTTTGATAAACACCTTTAATTTGATTTATTACTAGCTCAGAATCTCCATGTATAACTATTCTTTTTTCCCCAAAATATTTTAAAGTGTTTAGACTCAACATCAATGCCTCATACTCAACCACATTATTTGTACAGTCAAATACCAACTTCAAGGGAAAAAAAATTGAAACACCCTTTGGAGGAATAATCCAAACACCTGCCCCTGCTCCCTCTTTGCTAAAAAATCCATCAAAGTCCATGTTCCACAACCATCATCTTCATTATTTTGTTGATCTGGAATATGTTTTGCTTGCTAATGTTTGGGATCACTTTGATCATCTTCCTCAAAACATAAATCATTATAAAAAAAAATTATAGCCAATATCAGTATCAATAGAGTAAATGGGATGATTGTTAGTATTGTCTTTTCTACTCACCATGTATTTCATCAAAACTTCCTTGTATAGCCTTCTTTCATATCCAAAGACTAGAACAGTTGCATAAGACATATCCATCTGCAAAGTACCCTTTAATGTTTTTGCCCATGACCTTGAAAACAACATCCCAAAATTTGAAGGGATATCAAAAAACTACTACGTCCACAACCATGTTCTTTGATGGGATTTGAGATAGAGAAATATAAAGGTCTTTAATTAAGCCCATACACTTCACCTTTCTTGAATCAAAAGAAAACATATCTTTATAAGGTCTTGTGATATCCAAACCTAGTTCCTCCTATTAGAAAGTAAGGGATGTGCTCGTTTAACCATAGACAATATAACAATATTGTCTCCCAACCATAAGCTGAAGCCACCCCCAAGCACCTTAACCTTGACAAAGAATGATTCTGGAAGCAAACCAATAGCCAACAATGGCTAATGCATAAATATAACCAAGACTAATTAGAAATTCCAACCATAACCAATAGAAATTCTGAGCCTAAAACAAAAATACAAATTGCAGCAGTTGTCGGCTGCAGCTGCTCCCCAGACTTGTGCACTTGCCTAGTTTCTATAGTGCACACATTTTCCCAGCTGAAATTTCGAGCTGAAGTGTACAAAATGAGGTCTGGCTACTTGTATTTATACTATTTTCCTGAGTTGTCTGGGTTGACTTCTCATTTTGGATGCTAAATACTTAATATTAATTATTTCCTGGAGTCGACTTGTCTTCTAGGGTTAGGTTTAATGCTTTAGGGTTTCTTCTTGCTTCCCAGAATATTCTATTCTCATCAGGGTTACACGTGGAGGTTAATACATCCTGTAGCTACCATAATATCAACACTCCCTCCTATCTAGGGAGGTATTGAAGGCAATTTTCTTGAGCACAAACATACCATTCAACCGGTAGCGTCATCAAAGCCATACAGGTTATCTCATGATTAGATCACGAGAACCATCATTACTATCAGTATCAACTTCATCATATCTTGAAGTCATACTCCATTTGAGTAATCAGGCATGATGTTGAATAAGTCACTCACTCCACAGTTTGATACAATAACCATTCTTATAATCTTGACATATGTCCTAGAAGAATAACTATTCCAATAGATGTTGGAAGCCACGCCATGGGCTACAAGGACTATTCTTCTAATCCAAACATACGTCCTAGAAGAATAAATGCCCTGGACCATTTTCCGCCTGGGGAATGTCTGTCCACTAACACACTGACTATCCATCTAGCTGATAGCCATTTTCAACACTATTGATAGTCTATGTGGCAATCAGAAAAATTTCATTCAATAGAACACAACTTTGTCTATCCATAGTAGTACACAACTACTATCCAGTGGTACACAACCACACCAAGTAGCACATGACTACTTAATCAGTGACACATAGTCACAACCAATGGAACACATCCACCACAATAGCATACATCTATTGTCCAGAGACATACAGTATTCATAGAAATAATATCATATGATATCAACCTACATAGAAACAATATCATGATATAAACTGAGTCATCTGGGCCATTCTTCCGCTCACATCTGTGAGATCTGGAAGAGCATCTTCCCTCAGAAAGTAAAACATCATCCATGAGCTATCTGGACTATTCTTCTTGAGAATATAATAATAACTCTCATGATTTATGAGCCTGGACCATTCACCTATCTGGGCCATTCCTCTGGCATTAAACAAAGTGCAACCTAGAGAGAATGAGTCTACCCTAGGGAATGCCTGTCCCTGATTTTTTAACCTGGACCATTCACCTAACTGGTCCATTCCTCCGGCATTAAACAAAGTGAAACCTGGAGAGAATGAGTTTGTCCTAGGGAATGACTATCCGTACCATTTCCTATGGAAATGATTGTCCTACACCAACCTCCAAAACAGACCATTCTTCGAAAATTATCACAACTTTGAACTTCGAAAGAATGATTGTCCGTCGAGGTGGACCATTCTACTTGACCACTACTGAGAGTGAATATCAAGAAGAAATAGTGTCCTAGACCATTCCCCCACACTAGCCACAAGGGGAATCGGTGTCTATGTTACATCAACAATCTATTAACCATTTTCATTACGAAAATGATTGTTCGAACTGGAAAATTCCTGTCTGTCAGAAATCTCAAACCACTTTCCGAACTGGAAAGGAATTGCTCATCCTGGACAATTTTTCGAATTGAAAAATGATTGTCCATAAATCAATAACACATCAGTGCTCCCTCCCAACCTGGGAGTAATCTCTTCCCTTTTCAATAAGGAAGTCATCTCCACGAGCTCCATCTTGTTTCTTGAGTACACAAACTTTTTCCATCTTGGACAGAGGATTTACCAAAATATCTGCTATCTTCTTATCTGTGGAAATATATATTGGAGAACAACTTCTCTTTTATGGACTTCATCATGGAGAATGTAATGCTCGATTTCAATGTACTTTGATTTGTCTGGAACACTAGCTTTCTCTGAAGGATTCATATAGCTATGATCATTACAGTATATCATGGTTGGATTCAACACTTTTGTTTCTTTCTAGCTCATGACATCATGGAAAGGCTCAAACTGAAATATATATCCAAGTGGCAATTTTTCTATCATCATGAGAGTGTGTCATGGATTAGCGATACATCATCCTAAACTTCTGAGTAACCATTCTGATCTTTGTCATAGAAATTTTTCACCATGCTTCTGTTGTGCATGAGAGCCTTTGCACCAAGTTGTTTGAATCCATACAAGATCTTCTTCCATCTTCGTACCAGGGTCTATTTCTGGTATACCTCAAATCCTTGAGGTTTCTCTACATACGCTTCTTGTTTAATTACTCTGGAGAAAAGTATTTCCATTCATCTGATGTAAACTCCAACTTATGGATAATGTAGGAGATATAATGGCTCAAGTGGAGGTATGTCTGGTTACTGGAACAAGATATCATCATAGTCTTCTCCCTCCATCTGGGAGAACCTTTAGTTCTGGATCTCGCAATGCTTTCGTTCATAAGTATTCCATAAACTGTTCTTTATCACAACTTCCATTTCTTCTTCTTGATTGTTTCTAGTGGGTTCAGACCAAGTTGGTAGTCTTGTGATTCTTGATATTATGACTGGTTGTTCTAGAATTTTCTTTCTCACTTGGAATCTTCATGTTTCTCTTTAGCTCTTGGGTCCATGGTGTTGGAAATATGGCTACAGCAGAGATGACGCAGACTGTCAAGGTTGTCATTGATGGCAATCGGTTGGTTATGGAGCACGCACAAGAGAAAAAAGGGGAATAAACCCAAACCCACTTGAAATGTTTGAAGGGCGTTAGGTTGTTCAAAATCGACTCAAGTGCCATAAACCCATTTTGAAATGTTTGAAGAGCATTAGGTTATTCAAAGTCGATTCAAGAGCCCCCATTGAAACAGAAACAGAGGCAATGGCGAAGATAGACGCGACCCATTTGGCATTCCCGTTCAGCCTTCGCCCATGGGGATCTTTGCTAATAAAACCAAGAAGGATACGTCCA
>SNQJ01S0084900.1:16785-28398 GCA_010110895.2 Picea sitchensis
TGTTGCCATCAATGGGAACATGGATAGATACTTCATAATCCTTGATGGGTCATATTATTTAGGATTATCTCACTCCTAATCATTGATTCATGCATGAATGTATGATCTTATTTTGGAATTATATAATCGGCTCCCTCCATCTAAGAGATTCCACGCTTCCATATGCATCCTTATTTCCTTCTACAAAGTGTCACAAGTATTTTTCCAATTTCCCTTTTGATTGCTGACTTCTTTCAGTTTTTACTTCTTCCAGGTTTCTTCAAGTTTGTTTCTGATTTCGGCTTATCTTTCAACTGTTACTTATGTTAATAGATTCCACATGAATTGTTACCAAGGGTTGTCAATGTAATTCATCGTTTCATGTGTATTTCTTGACTTGTAGTCATCGTGATATAAATCCTTATCTTGTTGTTCTTCCATAGGTATTGTTTCTCTTTGAACATCTTATCTTCTAGAAAATAGATATGCAAGATATGTATAGAAAACTATGTAAACATGGTATGTACAAGATTTATGAAGAATATTGTTACCTTGTATTAGAATAAGAAGTATGTTTTATCCTGCTTGGCCTTGTTTGAGGGTTCCCTTTCTTAGGCAACTGATGCTTCATGTGTTTCCTTCCTTTTCTTTAACTCGGGACAATGATTATTGTAGTGACCATATTTTTGACTGTTGAAGAATTGTATTTTTGACATATCTTTCTCTTGATTTTGTTTCTTCCTGGAGCCAAACTTATTTTTATTCCTAAAATTATTGAACCTTGTTGTGAAGGCTTGATCATCGTATTTATTTTGGGGTTCCTCTTTTGCACTAATCCTTGATTCTTCTTGTGCACAGCAAGTCCAAAGTTCTTCAAATCTGGAATACTCCTTCCTTGTGTTCACGCTTGCTGCAAATGCATCCCATGTCTTGGGAATACCCTTGAGTACTATATTTACCATTTACTTCTCTGAATTGATCTCTTCAATAGCTTGTAGTTGATCTCTTAACTGAGAGATTCTCACAAAGTATCATCATTCATTTTCATGTCATGAATCTCATTCTTCAGACTCATTACTTTTCCAATGTTTCTGATTGAGAAGAGGTTTGTTAGGGCATCATACATCTTCTTATATGATTCAAGATGGGATATGTAGGGTTTCAAGTGGTATTTTATAGAGTCTACTATGATACTCATGGAATTGATGTCATTGTCTTTGAACTTCTCCATAACTGCAATGTTCTTAGGTTCCTTTTCTTTTCCTTCTTCAAACTGTGGTTCCACGATCTTTCCTTTCATGATATCCAACACTTTATTCTTGGCAAGGATGAGTTCAATCCTTGTCTTCCACGCTCTAAAGTTAGAAGCCCCTTCTAAATTGTTTTATGACTTCATAGAGTAAGTCATAACTCCTTTGACTTGGTCAACCTTTGACTTTGACCAAAAACTCAAACTTGACATCTTGGGTTGCTGAGAATACCGGGAGGTGTTCTAGGCTAGAGCGTACTAGGTTATCTAGAAATTAGGTCAATATCTTCACTTACGATGCCTCAACAAGAGGTTTAGGGTTTTGTTGTTGCAACAAAAATTGTTTGCAACTGCAACTGTAACTAAGAAAATCATCTCAATCTATCTTCCAACGGTTAGACTATTCGAAGATAGTGTGGGCCCATAACCTGTTAGAAAGTAATGGATGTGCTCATTTAACCATAGATAATATAACAATATTGTCACCCAACCATAGGCCGAAGCCACCCCCGAGCACCTTAACCTTGACAGAGAATGATTCTGGAAGCAAACCAATAGCCAACAATGTCTAATGCATAAAGATAACCAAGACTGGTCAAAAATTCCAACCATAACCAATAGAAATTTTGAACCTAAACCAAAAATACATATTGTAGCAGTTATCAGCTGCAGTTGCTCCCCAGACTTGCGCACTTGCCTAGTTTTTGCAGTGTGCACCTTTTCCCAGCTGAAATTTTGAGCTGCAGTGTACAAAATGGGGTCTGGCTACTTGTATTTATACTATTTTCCTGAGCTTTCTGGGTTGAATTCTCATTCTGGATGCTAAATACTTAATATTAATAATTTCCTTGAGTTGACTTGTCTTCTAGGGTTAGGTTTAATGCTTTAGGGTTTCTTCTTGCTTCCCATAATATTATATTCTCGTCAAGGTTACATGTGGAGGTAAATATCTCCCGCAGCTACCATAATATCAACACCTCCATGATCACTTTTGGCATTAGATTATGGGATGCCCCTGAATCCA
The DNA here is from genome assembly GCA_010110895.2 of Picea sitchensis. NCBI lineage: Eukaryota > Viridiplantae > Streptophyta > Pinopsida > Pinales > Pinaceae > Picea > Picea sitchensis. The sequence goes on from SNQJ01S0084900.1 coordinate 19,038, forward strand.
GCATTGCATTGTGTAAAGTCACATCATGAATATTAATACTAATATAAAATGGAGGTACATCACCTTCATCACCATTTTCTTCCACCCGAGGGCCAAACAAAATTGCAGGGTGATCATCTTGCAGGTTTAGAGTATCAGATGCATGTTCCATTTTTAACATTTTGATAATTTGACTTCTATACTCAGCATTTCTGATCAACTCATTAAATGGTACATAATTTTTTATCTTTGTTATGTCACTTTCAAAACTGAAAGAGGGTGGAGTTTTTTCTACCTCTTTAATGATTGAATCCTTCTGTATTTCTAGAACCTTCCATGGGGAATATTCTTTCTACTTGTCCTTCTCTGGTACATCTTTTTTGGGAAGATATTTCTTTTCCTTACGTGAAGAAGGAAAAACATCCTAAGCCCCCTTTGGAGGATTTTCTTCCACCTTCTTGTTTCTAAGGTTATACTACTTTTGAAACTCCATGATGGAATTTTGATACCCTTTTATGTAATATTCTTTTTCCATTAACAACATGTCATCTTGCTCTTTCATAAACACATCATGTTCTTATTTAGTTAGATAAACTTCTGGCTCAGCCATATTGAAACAATGAATGTGATCTATGGGTGATTCTTCAAAGTCTTCTGCAACATAGTTATTTTGGAAAGGAGGTCTAATTTGTTGATAACCTTGATTCCTTTGATCTCTCTGTCTTATTTGAGGAGATGGAGGCCTCCTGAAATTTGGATTTTTTATTTGGGGCTCAGGTTGTTCTCTGGTAGCAAGTGTTTTATCTAAAGACAACTTTTCCACCAATTTATCCATAGTCTTTACCATTAGATCAAGTTTTGCATCTAATGACTGAGAAATTGAAGGTTGTGCTTCATCTTTGATCTTCTTCTTTTCAACTTCTACTTGATGTTTAATATTTCCTGATGCAACCAAGTTTACCTCCACTTCTATTGCATCATTCATCATGTCTCTCAAGGTAGCATATATTTGTTATCTTAGTAGCAGTGAAAATTCACTTTCAAATGCCTCTGCATAATGCAATCAAGCAGCTCTCGTAGGAGGTTTTACTTGAGTAGGAATTGAGTTATAAACTTTCAAGAAACTGGTAGAAAACTCATGAATTGTCTTAGTCGGAATTATTTTCAAATTATTATATTGTGTCAACAATTGTAGAGGATTCTTCTTATCTCCCCATCTCCCAAGAAAAATTGTTTCAAATTCTCCAAAATCAAGGATACTAGGTGTTGGAAGGGATTTGAACCATTTTTTGACCTCACCTGAGAAGCTTTGTGAAAACAACCTCATTTTGACATCCTCATCATAAAATTCCTCAAGATCAACAAAGTCATTAAATCTGTCTAAGTGTTGCTAAGATGAAATATCATCCTATGCACCATATGTCTTTATTCTCTTAGAGTAATTTTGAGGAAAATCGTGCAATTGTGCAAGGAAAACAAGAGGGGGAAACCTAGCAGCCATGAATCTAGGGGGATTTTGAGTTGGGATTGAAGCATGATCTGGCATTGATGGCTTTAGAGAACTGACAACATCTTTTGGGGAAGAAGTGGGGCTAATAACAACATAAGGAATAGATGAAGATATTAAAGGCTTCAATTTGCTTCTATCAAAAACTATGTGGACCAAATATGACTTTGATTTAGTTTTGAAAAGTGATTGTTCAAATCTTATATCAAATGAGATATCTTAAATACTTTTCACTCCATATTTATGTAAATAATAAAATATATCTAATTGAGATGTACCTGTTTCTGATGATTTTCTCTCACTTCTATGCATGATATTCTCTAGATCAACAACCTCTTGTCCAGGATTTGGATCAGGATTTCTTCTTATATGAATCTTCCTTTGAGCAAGGATTCTTCAATGGTATCGCTTTCTGCAACTGATATTAATGATGGAGTCACCAGGTTAAATTTCAGCCAGTGATGTGTCTGATCCTCTGTTACACTCAGGAATCAGATCTAAACCTTTGTCGTTCTCCCAGGGAAAAATACACCTTTTGTTCCCCAATAACGACGCCAAAATGTTATCACTATGTAATTTCCCTTGGTTGAAGGAGGAAAAATCAGAGGTAACCACAAACCAATATTTAGGACTGGAATCTAGCCCTTCCAACCTAGAGAGGGCTCTCTCTTGCAACTCATCCAAGGATTGACTGGTTTTGTGAAGTGAAATGGCTAGATATTCTGCAAAAGAATTTAGGGTTTATGAAATGGTTGTTGAGCAAGAGAAAAGACCATTTAGCATGGAGTCAACTCAAGCACAAAAGATAAATATCAGTGATTTTTTTTTAAGCAATCCAGGAAAGAGAGGCAAGGTAAATGATGGTATTTTAGTTAAAATATTGTTGTAACATAACAGAAGAATGGGAAAAACAACTTGTTACACTCAGAGCAACAATTTAGATGAATTTTTACTGCAATTTAGGAAGAAATTGAAGTATTTAATTGTTTTATTTAGAGCATCATAACAAGATGAATTCCAAACCATTAAATCCAATTATATACTTATAGGTTATAGACTAAATGAAAATAAAATCAAGAGAATACATACACAAAGAAGGAGAACAAAATCCAAACCATCATCATAAGAATCTCTGGTAGGAAATAGCTCTGTACTTTTGCACTGATATTCAATTAAGTTCAGGAAATTACAATAGATGCTCAAATTTTATTCTTTTATGCTCTAGCCAACCCTTTTCACATTTACAATTACAAAATATATAGAAAATAGCTCAACCCAAGCTCAGATATTTGAGCTCAAATGTCTTCCTATGAATAGAATCGATTACATCAAAACAAGAACTAATTACAACTGTCAACAAAATGATAGGGGTAAAGCTTTGACTTCATTAATTACATATTATTTCTTGGATATTTCGAACTTTCTATACCATATGGTAGAGCCTTGGAATGTTGAAGTCAAGTTGCACATGTGTTGATAGCTGGAAGTCACCTCAGATGTTGATTTGGCACTGTGGTGTACTTTTCCAGCGTCTTCACTGTGAAACTGTGAGCTGCAACACTTACGCAACGAGCTCACATTGTGAAAGTTCTTGCAAGCCTGTAATTACTTGTTTGACCTTTTTTTGTTGTATGAAAGGTAGTGAGGAGTCTAACCTCACATATATATGTCTGATAGTCCACAAAACATCAAATTTGTTTCTCAAAATCTTGCCTTGAAGTGAAAAAAACCAAAACTCCAAATATCCTCTAGCTATAAATCAAAATCTAGTCTATTGATCGAATGTGTATGTAACCAAAACTGAAACAAAACTGAAAGAATCCTTTGACCATTCACCTATCATCCACAAGTTGCTTGATCAAATAAATCCAACTTCCTTTTAGCCTCTTCTTCTTCCTGTTGCAACTTTTGCTTCAATACTATGTTTTCTTCCTTTAGGAGTATGTTCTATTGTTAGAGGTGCTTGACCTTCCTGTGAAGAGGAAAGGATATCCTTACCATTCTCTTGTTGTTTCAAGGGCCTCCTCAAACAGGTCAAGGTTTTCAGAGATATTCCTGCTCATTGTTCTTTTCTCATCCCTCATATGTGTTATGGTAATGTGTTCCTTTTTTAGTTGTTGTCTTAATATCTGCATTGTTCCATCATTCCCTGGTGAATATTGTATCTCAATAGTCTCTTAAACCATATGTTGGGCAGGGGCTTCAGTGGTATCTTTCTCTATTAGGGAAATATTCTTGACTACAGACCTAGTTAAATGCTTCTTAGGATTTTCCTCCACTACCCTGCTCTTCCTTTTGCTGCCTTGGCCGACAAGAATTTATGTGATTTTCTCAGTTGCTTCAGGGGTGAAGACAAGTTATTTTCCCTTCTTTTTCTTTCTAAATTTTTAGGAGTCACTACCTCATTTCCTTTACTTGGTTCAATTAATATTTTACTATGTTTTCCTTTAGAACTCTTAGGGCCTGTTGAAACTTCCCTCCCAGCTAAAGAAGGTGAACTTTTCTTTGTTTTGGGAGTAGTAATCTTTGAGGGAAATATTTTTGAGGCTAAGAATGAATCCCATTGAGTATTAGTCTTCTTGAGATCTTCTAGTACTAAGAGTTTGATAAGAGAGAAATGGAACAACTTAATCTCAATCTACTTGGTCTTGGTATGTACCCTGTCTGCCATCTTTCCAAGGCTCCTGTATATATAATAAGGCAATTTGAGGGGTTTCTTGCCTGTGAAATGCATCAATAGTCTAATGTGGTACTTGTATACCTTTTTGAACTGTCCCTCATAGGTAAAGTACCTTTGAATGACCCTCAAAAGTGTATCAAATGGATCAAGCAAGTGTTTCCTTGGGACTCCAACTATTAGGTCTTCATCTTAATAATTAGGTTTAAAGTAGTCATTGCAGAAGGTGAGGTCTAATGGAATGCCTTTAAACCACTTGTCTCCTTTCACATGCATCTCTGTTGTAGCAGTAATTGTCTGCTCTGATACCAGGAAATCAAGAGGCCCAATCTTCGTTTTATTTCCATTAAAGTTCAGGGAAAATTTATTTGCCACCTCTGTGTTGTAGCCCTGCAACCTCTCACAAAAGATGAGGTACCCAACTTGATGGAAATAGGTTCTGTACATTGGGTCTAGGTTGATCAAATCCATCCCCTGAGGCTCGAACCTCAAATTTCTCCACCCTTGTTGTATCTTTTATTTTCCACATATTTTGTTGCTTCCATTATGTGATGAAATAAAACTACTCTTTTGAAAACAGAATGATAGCCCAAAACAGATGGTAACTAGGATTAAATATCACTAGGATTTATGGCAAGTGAAAGAAAATAAAGTTGAGCAAGGAGGAGTTCTTAATCAACACCAAAAACAAAGGTTTTTTACAACACTAGGTTTTGCTGCAAAGAATTAGGGTCTCATTCTAAACTCGTTTGTTGTTGCATAGCGGGAGATGTTACAATGTTTTAGAGTCACTACAAACCAAAATGCATTAGAGAAAAAACAAATTACAATATTTTCATTCAAAAATTACCATATAACATGGATTTCACAGCATGTTAGACGGTTTCACAATGAAAAGAGTTTTAAGGATTTGTGATGGCTAGAGATGATTTTGAATGAGGGAGGAGGTTACTTATAAACCAAGCATGTTTTCTTGTCCCCTCATGTCCAAAATATTTGATTTAATCCCTATGATTACATGGTAATATCAATAATATTATGACAAGTGTTTGTTGCAAAACTCTAGGAAATTTCACAGTGCTCGGGGAAAGTTATTTGTCCAAGTAGAAGAATAGTACAATAGCATTATACAACTTGACAAGACTCAATTCCATGCCATATCACATTTTTACATTACCAAGATGACCATTTGACATGACTTTGATCTGATGCAAGATCACTTTTACAAAACACATGACCAATGACTCTTGACTGATGATTAAGAAAACACATCCAGTCACCTTTTTGACATAATTTGACCTCCTAGACCTTCTAAAAAAAAGTATGATGTTATTGACTCAAGACTAAGGGATTAAAAAGATTCAACACATATATGTATACACTTTAATTAGGTCATGTCTTGGTATTTACAAGACCAATTCATGACTCTAAAACTAAATGAACATATCTTACCTAACTTTGACTTTATTCACATTAATGAACCCTAACATAGGCTCCAATGGGGATGGAAGGCTCCCTGTGAGCTAGAAAAGAACCTGCAAACTAGTGCCTATACATGGGGATTTATTCACAACTGAAAACTAGACCAAAACTCAACAGACTTTGACTATCCAGACTTATTGATGTATAAAATAAAACCGAACAATTTAAATGTACTGGAAGCACATCTGACAGCACCCATCAGAATATTAGATCCTTCTCCTTGGTCTTCAAATTATTTGGAGTGTTGTCCACACCTACAAGTTTGAAAGTAAAATGAATATATACAATGGGGTGAAAATATCGAGTAGCTTTATGTGACATAGTGTTTCAGACACCTGCCATTGACAAGACCTCCACCCAGGAAGTCTCTATTTAGCTCTTGCAATAGGAAAACATTGTTCCCATGGTAAGCCACAATTATGTATTGTCTCATCCAAAGGTGATCAATTTTTTCATGCTTTCCCTTATCTTCATTCCTGGCATCCCACTTCAACACTAGATCATTTATCTTAAAATCACTAGCCTTTGTTTTCTTATCAAAAACCTTTTTCATTTTCTCCTGAAACAATTGAGTGTTGTTGTACACCTCCTCCTAGAGTAAAAATCGCGAAAAAAAAATAAAAATAAAAATAAAAAATAAAATAAAATAAAAATAAAAAAAAATACCTTGAACGAAAAAATAACCAAAAAAAATTACACATCGATGAACGTTTTTTTTTTTCATTATGTTACATCATTTCTGTTGTGCGTTATCACTAAGCGCACCGGTGTGTTACAGTCAATTCGGTGCACCGATAACTAGAAACCATTTTTTTTTAAAATGTGACAGGGTCGATAAGGTTTGTATCCGATGCAATAAGTGGCCCCCTTGCATCACATGCCAAATTCATTATATATAGAAACAAAAACCCATTAAATCTAAAATTCCTAAAATAAAAATCCCTAATTGTGAAGTGATAGAGGGAGTTAAACCCTAAGGTGAAATTTTGCAGCCACATAAGCAAGAAGAAGAAAGGGTTTAAGGTAAGTATGAATATATTTTTTTTTTCTGTATTTTAATTAAATCTAAATAGGGATACAAATTGTAAAACATTTAATTGTTAAAATCAATAGTAAAATTTAAACTTTTTACTATGCAGGGTTTTGAGTGAATCACAAAACCCTTCAAATTCTAATCTTCTGAATAATTGTGTTGCTCCAAAATGGTTTTGAGTGAATCTTCATACCCTTCAAATTCTTATCTTCTAAATAATTTTGATGTTCCAAAGTATTCTGCTACTCCACAGTGCTCCCCAGTATGTCTCTCTTGCAAATCTCTCCCCTGTAAATTTTGGCAAAATAATGAAATAGTGAATAACTTAATACTATTTAAAGGAATTTATTAAAATGGTTTTGAGTGAATCACCATACCCTTCAAATTCTAATCTTCTAAATAATTATGTTGTTTTAAAGTATTATGTTGCTCCACAGTGCTCTCTGGCATGTCTCTCTTGCAAATCTCTCCCCTGTAAATTTTGGAAAAATAATGAAATAGTGAATAACTTCTTACTATATAAAGGACTTTATGAAATTAGATTTTTGAAAAACAAATTCCCATGCATTTTTCAATTGTAAAAAAACAAAGTCGCGCTTTTTTTTTAAAGATTTTTTAAACACCGATGTGTTTATTAATATAATGCACCAGTGCATTTATTAATATAACGCACTGGTGCATTTGTTTATACAAAGCACCGGTGCACTAAATATTTTTGGAGCATCGATATCATATAATTCTTTTTTATTTATTTGAAATATTGAGAACCAGTGTGGTTAGTAATTAAACGCCCCAGTGCTTTATATTTTTATAGACACACTGGTGCATTTTGTTTAAATAAGCATACCATTATGCTTTAAAAGTTATCGGAATTTTTATTTCCACATAAAATAGTATATTCATCTTAAATTATCATTTATTATGCATCCACATGACTTGCAATACTTCATAATATACATTTTCCACTTAAAGTCACCTTATTCTTAAAACGTTATTGTTGATTTTGCTCAAATGCAATGAGAAAATATTATAATATCAAGTGGACAATTCTTCATATTCTAGCCCGTTCCATATTGCTCAAATTCCATCATGGATTTCTCCCTTTCCATCTCAAGTAAGTTCAGATTTTATTTGTATTTCAATTATCTAATTTTATTTTATTTTTATCCATGTCAATTTGAATAAAAATGTATCCAAATTTGTAGGATCCTGATTCATAATCGAGTTCAAATACAGAAAATATTCCACCAGTTCAAAAACGTCGAAAGCTCTTATCATGAGAAACATATCGCAATCAGTTGATAAATGAAAATGAGCAGTCGCTTTACCCTGCCAATTGTAACATGCCATCTTCCAGCCGCAATCTTGGGTCAACAATGGTAATAATTGTTTGGTATAATGTAATTTGAACAAACCAATTTCATTTTTCTTACTAATATCATTGATGTACTAATGTTCAATATTTTTGAAATTAGGATTCTGATGATGAGAGACCGACCTATCATCTTCTGTTTCACCCCACTACAATGTCAAATCAAGATAAGGTTGCAATAATACCACAACTCGGAGAGGAAGCATACCAAGAATGGTTGAATCAACCACCTATTCAATTCCCACTACGTCCAGATTCACCAATTAAGAATGACTACATCAATAGTAGTTCTTCACAAGTTAGCAATGGAGTCAATCAAATAGAGGTTGGTATGGATGATTATTTATGGGATACGACTGCCATGGAGATAATGTTGTTAGATGCACTCCAGAACAATGAGCTAGGGGATGGTGCTCATATCATTGATACCTTTTTTGAAAGGCTGAAATATGCTTCTACCACCCCTCTCTTTGGACCTAGCCGATCAAAGTCTACCCATTTGGGGACAACAATGTTACTGTACAACTTAAAAACAAATTTTGTCATGTCAAATGCATGTTTTTCGACAATATTGAGGTAACTGACCATCAATTCCCTTAAATTTTGAAAAATCTTGTCACACCATCAACATTAAAAATAATCGATTTTATGAACGTTAAATGGCATTGTACATTTATATTGCCCACTAGCTTCAGGTTATTCAAATATAAGGTTCTTCCAAGTGATAATGTATTTCCTGGTAGCTACAAAGAGGCAAAGCAGATGTTGAAAATGTTGGGTGTTGAGTACATAGTGTTGAGTACATATCATATCATGCATGTCTTAATGATTGTATTCTATTTAGAGGAGAATATGTACACAAAGAAATACGTCTGAAATGTGGGCATGACAGGTGCCACAAAACAAATAAAAAGGGTAAATCACATGGTCCTTCTCATAATATATTGACGTACATGCCTATAATCCCAAGGATTCAAAGGATATTTCATTGCAAAGAATTAGATATGTTTCAAGGATGGCATGTCTCGCACAAAAGTGACGGTGTGCCTCACACATGTGTCGGTCTCACTGGCTAGTAGCCCAAGTGCATCAGTGGAAATCCTGGCTGGAAACTCTGGCTAGCCCCTCTGGGCATCATCTCGCCCCACATGTGAATCCGCACATGAGTTATCAACCTAGAAGGCTAATGGAAAAAAGTAGGCCTCGTCTATAGAAACCTCTCAAAAATTAAACAAAACAACTCCAAAGAAAAAGGGAATTTCTCCCTCCTATGTATCATACCACAACATCTATCTAGAGCTATACAAAATT
>SNQJ01S0084902.1:0-34459 GCA_010110895.2 Picea sitchensis
AAAAAACCCTCCACATTTGCATTTTTTAGGGTTTGCCTCTGTGGCTCTTCTGCTGAGTGATTTAGTGAGTCAATTTGTCTTCCTTTTAGCTCTGACATCTAGTCTTTTTGAAGAAAAAACACCTTGTTGATTGGATCTTGTAACCCTCTTCACCTTCTTGCATTGAGTTTTGTTGAGTAAATCTTGAAACCCATGCATTGTTTTTCTCTTCTCTTCAATTGAGCAAAACCCTGGCGAAGGTCATCAAAGGTTTATAGATCTCTATATCTTGTTTTCAGTCAAGATCATTTGTTCTTCAAACTCTTGTTTTTGGGTGTGAAGTTTGCCTTTTTTATTTGATTGTTTCTTTTCTTTCGTTTTTCGTTTTGATTGCTACGAAGGGTGTATTGTTTGCGTGACTTTTGCTTATGCTAGTATGGTTTTCATTCATACCAAGAAGAGAATTAGCAAAGATAAGCATTGTGATTGTATTAACCATCATCCACGCGTGAACAATTAAAGATATCTTCATGATTGATTGAGCATATTAGAAGGCATTTGAAGGTTTGCTTTACATTAGGATTTGATTGTGAAAAAGAATTGTTTGAGAGCATTCCGTAGTCATGCGTGTTAGTGAAAGAACTCTCTCTCTCAATTGTTTGAGAGCATTCCGTAGTCATGTGTGTTAGTGAAAGAACTCTCTCCTTTACATGATATTCCACGAAAGGAAATGACCGCTATCATGTTCGATGCATTATTTGTGTCTGAGTCATAATTCCATCTGCTTCACTTCCATGCACCTCCTTGCGTAAAGAACAACCATTAAAATCAACGAAAATTAAAATTTATCTAGAACTTTTCTTTGATAGAATCCTCCAACAACAATAGAATAGGTGTAGTACTTTGATTAGGTTTACATAACTTCCAAAGTTGTCAAACGTAACATTAGCATCCCAAGTTAGAGAGTAAATCCATTTATCATATAAGTCTTTCTGGGATCCCCCTCTCAAACAAGGGTTACACACAAGGTCGCATTAGGGAGAATTACAAAGATTATCCCTCAGTGGTTCAAATAATTGTGGTGGTCAGATCGTATTATGGGGATCACTTTGAGAAATCCACAATTACCGCGGAAGCTTCTATTGAAGTTTCGCTTCACATACCCGCCCACGCTCGATCGAACTGCCGACCGTTCTCGCCCCAGTAATGGGTCACAATTGGTAACCAGAGTGGCCATAATCTTTAGGTTCTTAAACAAGGTGATGGTGACAGGAAGTCTTAATCGCACTGGATCGACATTGGTCAAACTCACTCTAGTTCTTTGAGGGTAAATCCACAATTACCGCTATGGAATCTTGCACCAAGGTGTAAGTCCGCTATGTGTCAGCCATTGTAACTGCTCCACCTAATCCCCACCTCTTTCCTGACCTTTGATGACGCTGACATTGGATTTCATCACCAACTAGTACGGTCATCAAAGAAGGTCCCGTTTGCTTGGTCGTGATTCTTAGATTTTTAGCGAAGTACGCTTTTCACTAGTTGGCTATAGATTTATTTCACGAATTTCTTCCGCCAACACGAATTTCCACGACGCTTCGATGGTTGGCTGTGGACTCTCCGTAAAATAAAAGCGGATACATCCTTTACTCCCCTTAATTTACCTGGAATTCTCAACCGAAGCGAGGTTCAAAGTGACTACAACTCCTCGTGGAAGTTCCCATCCCTATAGAGAATTTTAGAATTGTCTCGGATCCCCGGAAGCTTATCGCATTCTGTAGGGATACGAACGACAGATCCTAAACTTAAATTCTACCGGAGAATTTGTTGTCATAAACCTTTCTAACGCTCCGCCGGGTCTCCCCTCAAAACCCTTTACCCAACGACCCTTTTTGGACTGAAAACATTGTTCGGAGTCCACCACTCTTGGTGCGAGATCTTTATGGAATGGGAGAAGGCGCTGACGTACCTTTCTCCTACACTGTACCCCCAAATCACTTCACCGATACTACCGCTTTTACAACCACACCAACCGTTGCTCCGAGCACACCACCCGTTGGTCTGAACGTAACATCCGTTGGCCCGAGACCTACTATTCCCCTCCAGACAGCCCATTCGACATTGACCCTACACATTTCGACTATCCCTGCCGATAATGCGGTAGTTAATCAAACTCCGATTGGCACACCCGTAACACCAAGGCCAAATCTCCCTTTTGGATTTAGGGCACTGAATGCATCTGCCACTACCAATGCCCAAACCACTACTCAAATCGTACCAGGAAGTTCCATACCTATCCAACAACCCAAAGGGACGGTCCTTGGGAGTTCTAACCCAATCAACAACATTGGTCAATCTTTCACGTCTGGCTCTCAAATCCCGGGAACTCTACCTCAAACTGGGGGGCATCCTCCCACCGGAGGACAAATCCCATTCGGGGGGCACCCCCATGCTTGGGGGCAACCTCAAGTCGGAGTCCACCATCAACCACAAGGACAAAATGTGTCCGTTACACCCAATCCGTGGAGCGTCCCCTTTCAAGGAAACCACCTTTGACTCCAAATCTTAAGATTCTTCTCCATTTTAGCAATGAGCCACAACTAGTCACATTTCTTGTAAGAATTCGACTTTAGGTAAAAACCCATGTATTTTATTCCATAGTCAAGGTATTTTACCTTGAAAGGGAAAATGGAGCAGTAATGTTGCAGATATGCATCCTCTAAGTTAATTTATGAAATGGAAGGCTTCCTGTCATTTAACTCCATACTTGTGGCTCACTTAAAGAGTTCTGAAATGTCATTCAGTTTGTCTGCATCTCCTCGGCTTCCATTGAAAAATATCAACACATCATCTACAAAGAGGAGGTGTGTGACCTGTAAGTTTTGTGAGATATAAATACCTTGAAACTCTCCTTGTCTCTTCGCCCCCTCTACGGCCCTACTGAGGCCTTTAACAATCAGAAGGAAGAGTAATGGAGACAAGGGACATCCTTGCCTCAGACCCCTTTCTGCATGAAAAAAAAATGAGGCAAACCCATTGATAAGTACAACGAAAGAGACCAAAGATAAACAAATCATCACCCAATTAATAAAAGGCACTTCGAGACCAATATGGGTTAGAAACAACCCATTGTAAATCCAAATCACCCTATCATTTTCCTTTTCCACATCAATCTTCAGAATTTCCCCTTTTTCCACCTTCGTTTTAAGACTATGAAGGCCCTCTTGTGCCACCCCAATTGCTTTGTGAATTTTCCGTCCTTATAGAAAGAAAAATTGTTCTTTGGAAACATAAGATGAGAGGATGGATTTAATCCTTCTAGTAATGACTTTTTCCACTACTTAATATATACAGTTGCAGAGCGATATAGGTATGAAGTCGTCCATAGATTGGGGGAAATACGATTTTTGAATAAGGGAGATGAAAATGAAATTTATAGGAGAATGAAAATGATCAGAGGTCCAATATTTCTTGATGACTACCAGTAGGTCCTGTCCAAGAAGCTCAGAAGAACCTAGAAATAATTCCATAGACTATCCATCCAAACCTGGGATTTTATCCTTTTGAAAGATATGAAGAACCTCTTGAAGCTCAGACTCACTGACCTCCTCAAATATATGACCATTTTCCTCATCGTTGATGAACCTTGGAAAGAAAAGGGAAATACAGACAATGTCTGGAATAATGGCCCTTCTGTTTTCTTTCAAAATATTTATGAAATAGTCCTTTCTAAGCTTTTCCAAACCATCAAAGGATTTGACTTCTCTTTGTATAGAATATTTTAAGTTCCATTTTTTTTTGAAATCTTTCTGCTTCTAGCATAGGCTTGGAATATTTTGGTGTTTTCATCACCACATTCCAGCCACAGAGCCTGGATCTTTATCTGCCAAGCAACCTCCCCGTCATCCAAGATTTTCTTCTTTTTAGATTGTAGGGATACTAGAACTTCCTTGGAAGCAAAAGTAAAAAAACTACCATCCTAGGAATTGTAAATTCTTTGAAGATCACTTTCAATATCAATTAGATCTTGATATTCTTTCAGTCTCTTATTTTTTCCCACTCCTTTGAGGCTTTCTTTATTTCCTTGAGGTTTTCCGTAAAATGAATGCAACCGCTACCCTAGAACCAAGATTATAAGGAACCCAAACATTCTTTACAAGAGAAAGGTACTATGAATATTTTAGCCAACCAGAGTTGAATTTGAAAGGACTTGCATGCTTTCTTAGACCCCCAAGTACTTCCAACCAAATGGGAAAGTGGTTAGAATCCCTACCGATTCTAACCCATTGTTTGGAGATGAGGGTTGTGTCCAGAAGCTGTTTAGAGAGTAGGAATCTATCGATACTTTTGGAAATCTTGTCATCACCAACATGTTTGTTTCTCCATGTCGGACACATACTAGAGGGAACTGTATTGACTAGTCCCTTAATGCTCAACATATGGGTGAAATAATTAGATTGTGGTTCAGGACATGATTTTGGCCCCAAAACTTCTGTTGACCCTAGTGAAAATTTTATATCCCCCCCCAAAATAAGGAAATCAGAATTCATGAAATTATTTCTAAGAAGGGTATCCCCGAAGGGGATCCAATCAAGATAGGGACTATATAAATTTATCACTGAAAAAGACATCCCCAGGTCCACTGCCTAAATTTCTAGATCCATGCTCGAAGCAAAGGCCCATGAATTAAGAACCTTTATTTTGTGACTGTTCCAACCAACCACCATCCCCCTCGAACGACCATTGACATCAGGACTAAGGAAATTCCAATGCTTTAACATAGATTATAAGGATTTCATGACCTTTATCTCCTCTCCCAGGGTTTCTTGTAAGAGAATTAAGTCAGGTTGATTGCCTTCAATCAACTGTTTCAGGGTTGATTTTTTGGAGGGGCTCGACACTCCCCAACAATTGAAGGAGAGAATATTCATGGGGGAACCCCTTTTGGGGCTGAAGCTTCTCTAAGGCCCCCCAGGATAGAGATTTGTTTACTAGATTCCATGTCATTTACAACCCTCCTTTGGTATTTCAAAAGGTAATAATTCCTTCCACGACCTTTTTTCCCAGCATTCAGAACAAGGTTGAGGCCTAAATCCCCAACTGCATTACTGAATTTGTTTGGGGATGGAACAAAACAATTATGAAGATGGTACAAAACCCCCATGAAATCGGATTTCCCCGAGGATTCCAGTTCGAAAGTGGTAGCATCCGAGGAGAATGAAAGAACTTGGTGAAAAGTAGAGTGGAGAGGGGAGGATAGACTGGCCATAGGATAAATAAGGGAGTCAAGCCCTCCATCAGATAGAGATAGACCCTTTAGAGACATGGTCTAAGAGGGAAGTATGAAATAAAATGAATTGAGCAAATGCGAAAGAGAGGGTAAATGATTTAATGACATACCCTGAAGGGCGGGAGGAACCTCTGATGACTGAAAATATTGGAGAGAATGAGATGGAATTCCGTCATAGAAAATCAATTCCATTGACCTTGGATGCACAAGCTCGTCGACATCCAATCGTGCGGTCTCTAGATCCGCAACATTAGACACTGATATAGTGGACGCGTCTCGATGAATTTTGTGCGATGACTCCAAACCCTCGAGAGGAATTTCTCTTTTCTTTTCCGTCCGATCCGGATTGAATTTTTTTTGAGCTTGTGAGACCATATGAATGTCCCGAAACATATGACCCAACTGATGGCATCGTTGACAACGAAATAGAACACCTTCATAGTCCAATTTTTGAATTAAATTTATTGTCCCAGAGACTAGCTCAATTTCCTCAGTGAGGCCCTCTCGAATATCTATAAGCACCAATATATGAGCCACTGACTATTTTCCTGTTGCTTCAAAGGACATATCCACCACCAGGAATAGACCTAAAACAAAGCCCAACTCTCGAAAGCGCTTACTGGTCTAGAATTCCAATTAGAGACCCGGTAGGTGAACCCAAAGCCATAATTTGTCTACCTTTTCTCTACTAGCATCAAACAATGGCATCCATATTTTGAGTAGGATCAGAGTGTATTCCATGCTCCAAACCCCATCGAGGGATTTCTGGATTGCTTCTTTTCTATGGAACTTTTATTGGACACACCGACCACATTGAGAGGGGGGGTGAATCAATGTGAGGCTCTTTTTACACTTCTTTTAAAACTTTAGTTAGAAATCACCATTTACACTTTAGTTTCATTCAGACTTGATTGCTTTCATGTAAACATATATCAACAACTTACATCAACAATAAAGAACTTTGAACCATCACAATAATGAATACAAAGAACACTAGATATATGTTTAAGCCTTTTGTATTATATGTTACTGGAGATTACAATCTCAGGTTTTATTAACACCAATTGAAAAGAGCACCAACTCAAAGAGAGAACCAATTCTCAATTGCAAGACCCAACTTGTAGACAGAAACCAATATGTCAAACTGTACCAACAGTCTATACCAAGACAAGTGCATCATCTATACACAACACAACCAGTCACAACAACCTATCTCATCAATCTCATCATCCAAATCTGATATACTCACAAAGATCAATCATCAAGTCAACTCTCAACCATATGCACAATATCACCAACTTAACCAAAAAGATACCTCTAGCAATACACCATACTCTCCATAAACCAAATAACATAAGACCTTACACAATACCATGTGCCAAAACCATACCTTTAATCCCGTAGCAATCATCAAGTCCTATACCATACCATGCAACAATTGGAACAATTCCAATATGAAAATATGATGTGGTTATTGAACAACCAACTTTTTGTAGCTGCCAAATCTACTGCCGTGGTTTTTGCAGCCGCGATTCTACTACTGTGGTTTTGCTGTCATGTTTCTGCTGCTGCGGTTTTTGCTGTCATGATTCTGCTGTCATGGTTCTACTGCCACGATTTTTCTTTCGTGATTTTGTTGTCACGATTCTCCTGTCGAGATTCTGTTGCTGCGAAGTTTCTTCCGCGGTTCTTTTTCCGTGATTTTTTTGCTACATTTTTTTGCTGCTATTTTTCTGTCGTGAATTTTATCTATCAATAATATCTACCCAAATAACCTTTCACAAATGGATATTCAATATTCTCAAAGATCATACTCGTAAGAGACCATTACTCTCTTATTTATACTTCTCCAAGTAGCTTCCTCTAGGGGTTATCTTCTAAACAACTTACCCAACTTCCTTTTTTTGGGGCTAACCCAATTCTAACCACTTTGTCCACTTACAACCAATTTATCCACAAATAGTAAAATCTCCACTTCTAGTTGCAACTAATTTATTTTTATTTGTTTTCTTGTTGCAACCACTTAACCCATGACTAACCACTTTGACTGGTCAACTTCTTCTAGGAGCTTCTAGAATAATTTGACTTCTTTGACCTTCTAGGGGCTTCTAGATAACTCACGAGGGTTCTCCAACTTCACATGGACATAACTCTCTAACCGTGAGGAGTTATGTGACGTTCCACATATCACAAGAAATGACATGACATATTCTATCCATCTGGAATAGTTTCTCCTTCAAATTCACTGATATTAATTATGTTATTCTTCAATCAAAATTGAGTTCCCTAACCATAATGCTGGGCTACTCAACCACCTAACCATTTGGACTTCACAAAGTATCTTCCCATGATGGATTTCACCATAAGGGGACCACTTTGGAGTTTATCCATTTGGTTCTTCCTATCAACCATGACATGAAATCAATGATACAAATCACTTTAATATCAACACATCATTCTGACACCACTTGGCATCAACCCTTTGACATAAATCCTTTGACATCAATGACAATATAGTATAACAAATTTAGTGAAAACCATCCCTTTGTGAGAGTCGATACTGAGGGAAGAGGGTCAAGAACCTTGAACCAGGTCTCCTGGACCCAGGAGGTGAGTGTTTTATGGGAGAATCTCCATCCAGTGGCATGACCGACCAAGATCAACTCCACTATCTAGCACTTTAGGCACTGAAATATACTTACCCAACACTAAAGTGGAACCTTCCCCTTAGATTTAAGACATTTGTTTTTCTGGTGAGAGGATCCTTAAATGTGTGAGACTGCCTTAGTCTCCACATGAGATTGAGGTAAAAACCTATCCCTTTGGTCTTCCTCAGGGCTTACTGTAACCTTCTCTTGACCACAAACATGCATAGAGACAAAAAATGATGAGATTAAAGCATCCAAAGCTGAGGGATCACTTGTATTTATCGCATCCGTCGTCTGACAAACAACATGTGATACATAACCTATAATATGAGAAGGATTGACTATCTGTTGAATCAGAGAAAATCCTGGGGCCCTCGTCGAAATTGGAACACAAATTCCTACCCATGAAGAGAGTCCCACACTAACAGAGGTGAGAGACAAAGTAATATCCCTAGATGGGTAGCCCAAACAAAAGGCGGGTTCCATAGGAACAAAAGTAGAATAGAAAGGAAGGGAGACAATAGGATCCATCCAAGGCACATCAGAGGAAAAACCTTCCAAAAACCCTAGTCCCGCCGCAGATATTCAACCACCCTTAACCCTATAGGAGGAGATGATAGTTGTTGATCATTTATGTGGAAAGGAGAGGACCCAACATAACTATCCACAGTATCTCCGAGATAATACTGCCAAATAGGATTGACATCCACCCCAGAAAAAGTCAACTAGAGTTTGCATCATAATGCCAACTGGCTCCCTGAGACATGCCCCAACTTCCAAAGGGTCTAGGAAAAAATCCAAATCCTCATCTTCGATGGCCATAATGGGGAGAGGAGAAATGACATGAGCACACCTGTCAATTGAGACTTGAGACTGTCACCAGATACCATGAACCACTAATGCGGATTGCGAGATTCAACATTACTGTAGACTGTAACTCTACCCTCCACTACCCGCCTAATTAGCAATGACCACCATAATTATCATAATCTTATCTCTAATGGGCCTATAGGCCCCCGTTACAAC
This sequence comes from Picea sitchensis, assembly GCA_010110895.2. Classification (NCBI taxonomy): domain Eukaryota; kingdom Viridiplantae; phylum Streptophyta; class Pinopsida; order Pinales; family Pinaceae; genus Picea; species Picea sitchensis. The sequence continues at coordinate 8,941 of SNQJ01S0084902.1, forward strand.
ACAAGGGAGGATCCCAAAAAGCCATCCCCTTTTGAGAATCATTATCCTCAATGCTTGTACATATGATATATATCCATAAGCCAGGGTCTAATGCATGAGTGTTGACTACAAAATTGAAGTAGCCTCTAAAGCTCTGATCCATATGGATATTGGTGGCCACCCACCTATTCCAAATGACTCCTTTTGACCATTTTAGTTCAACACATTCTTCTGTAATACTTTGTAATTGTGGGATCTACACTTTCAGGGTAATCTGAAGCTCTACACATCTTCCAAGTGGATATTGGTGGCCACCCACCTAATCCAACTGGCTTATTTTGAAAATTTTCATGTTAGTACATCTTTCTATACTTCCAGGGCCATTTTGGGGGCCCTAAACAATGTTTTTTTGGCTTTCCACAGTCAAACTGTAGACATAGTCAAAGTTTGATGACATAATGTGTAGTTATCCTAAATACCTTTACAACCAGCTATCACATGCCTAAAACGGAGGTCGTATGCAAAATTTACAACCCCGAGAAGTTGAGGTACCAACTTACCCATCAGAGCCTACATAACTTTCAACGTTTCATCTCCTAGGGTTAGGTTTTTGGATGTCTAGGTTTTTGGCATTCATGAGTAATGTTAAAAAGGCCTCTGGAGCCTCATTGTAATGATTCTTCTCAAACAGATGCACGTAGTCTTCTTAGAGATATCTACCACCATTTGAGCAAGTTGTTTTCAGTTCTGCCGTTTTACAGTTTCAACCTATTTTATTTATTCAATATAATTTATTGTTCACTGAATATATGTTATTATTCTTTGTATCTCTATGTTATTGTATTTAGTCTATTATTCCTTTCGTTCCACTCATAAATCCAGATCAGTGGTATTGGAGTGGTCTACTCTTAATTTATTTTTATTCATGCATATCCCTGACAAGACCTGGGTACAAGAAGTTGGGACTCAAACCAATCGATCCTTTGCAATGTTGGCCATGCCGAGCTCGAAAAAACCCATGGGGACGAAAAGAAAGATGATGGAGTAGGATATCATTTTAAAATGTTTCTTTAGGAAGCCCTTGCATGACAAAGGAATGAAATGATGGACACATTTGCATAGATCCTTCGGTAGCTGCCCGCAGGAGACACATCTTCATCAAGTGTCCATGCAACCCCCTTCAAGGTACAAGTAAATTTTGACATTCCATTATTTTAAGGACTGATAGATGAATATGCTATAGATAAATGGCTAAATCTACTATAAGGGTATTTTTTCGTCCACAATTTTTTCGATAGGAAAAAGATTACTTTTTCACTCCTCAAGGTTGTCCCCCATGTTAAGGACTGGTGGGATACTTACTTCGAGCAAAAGGCCATAGAGGAACATGAAATATTTGTGGTCGCCCCCACATGGGATTCCTTCAGGGATTCCATTAAATAAAAATACTGCCATGTTGGAAGCTATGAGGACTAGTACACAAGATGGACCACCCTGTGTCAGGAAAGGGACCAGACAGTACTAGTTTTCACCAATATTTTCCATACCCTGTGCACCAAATTAGGTATCAAAGACTATGAATGACATATGGTGTTCAAATACTGCGGTTGTCTGCATAGATACATTCAAATATAAATGGATTTTTTGGACATCGTATCATTGGGTACGACTTACAGATATGCTGTCAAGATCAAGTAGAAATTTAAGCAGAATAGGCGAGAGTTTGGATCTACAAAATCCTCACAGCGGAAGTAGGGAAAAGGCAAAACCAACCCACAAAATAAGGGATAGATAAAAGATGGCCAGTCTCAGGACAACTAGTCCAAGTCACAACACAATAAGGGTAATAAGAAGTCGAAGAAGGACACGGGAAAGTGGTGTGAATACCATAAAATCCTTTGGAACAACACCGAAGAATGTCGCTCCAAATAGTCATTAGTGGCTGAGCTGAGAGCTTTTGAGTCAGAGGCAGATTATAACTCCAAATCAAATCCAGAAGGAGGGAAGTGGATTATCGATGCTAAACCTAGTGCCACTGTCGCTACCACCAAAGTACAACCAAATGAACCAAAAGAACCAGAGGAAGGGGAACGCCTCTTTCACTCACATAAGTGGGTAAAGGGGGCTCCGCTTCATTTCATTGTCGATAACAACAGTTATAAGAATCTGATATCAATAGAGTTCATCAAGAGGTTGGACCTGCTGATGGCATTGCATTCGCAACCCTACACCATAGGCTAGCTTTGCCAAGGAAGAAATCTCCGCGTTAGCCAAAAGTGTCATCTGCCCTATGACATCAAGCCCTTCAAAGATGAGGTATTTTGTGATATTGTTCCCCTTGAAGTTTGTGATGTTATTTTAGGACAACCATATTTGTGGAAATGACATACTGTGTATGAGTTTAGACCTTGCAGTGTTATTATTACTTTGGGTAGACAATTGTACAATATACTAGAGGTAGCGTTGCCTACCACTATTTCTTTAATCTCTGCTAAGAAATGCAGTAAAGTCATTTCACAGACCGAGAATTTCGTCTTCTTTGTGATCCATGCTCACAGTAAGTAGAAGGTCACCACCACATCCATGAACTATACATAGAGCATCTCTTTGCAGCAAAATCAAGTGGATAGAATCATGGAAGAGTACAACGACATATTCTCCTCACCCACCGGGGTACCGATGCACTACCAAGTCAAGCATCCAATTGATCTAAGCCCTGGTGTACCTCTTCCTAATGGACCATTTTATCTTTGCTTGTTGATGGAAAATGATGAAATCAAGCGTCAGATCCAAGAGCTGCTTCAAAAGGGTCACATCATACCCAACTCCTCCCCTTGCAGAAGCCCGATTGTGTTGGTGTAGAAGAAAGACTAGACCTGACAGCTCTGCATTGATTACAAAGCATGAAAAAAATTCCCAGCTTGGAACCAGTACCCAATTCCACAAATTGATGACCTTATTGACCAACTCAAGGGGGCCAAGTTCTTCAACTAGATTGACCTAAAGTCTAGCTACCACCAGGTTCCCATCGAACAGACTGATGTATGGAAGACAACTTTCAAATCTAAAGAAGGTCTCTTCAAATGGCTGGTCATGCCCTTTGGCCTAACAAGTGCACCAAAAAATTTCATGAGGTTGATAGATTATGTATTTAGACCCTTCACCAATTATTTTGCGGTGGTATATCTAGATAACATCCTCATCTTCAAAAAAACTTGGGAGGAAAACATGCAACATATTCAACAGGTTTTGAGCACTCTACGACAACAAAAGCTATATGCCAACTTGGAAAAATGCTCCTTTGGCATGAACATGGTTCAATACTTGGGATACATTGTTGATGAACATGGGGTACATGTGTATCCAACTAAGATCCAAGTCATCCGTGACTAGCCAACCCCGATCACAGTAACCGAGCTTCAGAGCTTCTTGGGACTTTCCAACTTCTACCGATGGTTCGTGTTGGGATTCTACCATATTGCATGGGCCATTAGCCAAGTGACCAAGGGTGGTGGCAAGGAAAATTTTGTGTGGGAAGGAAAATTTTGCAAGGAAAATTTCTCACTCAACATGGTCATCCGGTAGCATACCATAGTGAGACACTCTCAGATACCGTCAGATACTGTCCGGAAAGGAGACAATCATCCACACTGATCACAAGCCTCTGCAGTTCGTACATACATAGAGGAAGTTGCACAATGACCACCATAAAAAGTGGTCCACATACCTACAACAGTTCCATCTCAACATCAAGTATAAAAAAGGGAGCACAAATCGTGTCGCTGACTGCCTCAGTCGACCTCTGGTGGCTGCACTCACCACTGTCCTCCACTCTTGTGGGCATGAGGCATCTGAATGGACCCAAATTTATCAACAAGATCTCGACTTCACCACCACCTATCAGCTCTTGGGTATAAGAATGAATGTCACCAATTTTCACATTCAGGACAGATTGTTATCCCATCAGGGCCACCTCTGTGTTATTGCAAGCGAGCATGCAAATATGATTTGGGAGGCTCACTACAGTCAGATGGCAGGACATTTTGGTGTGGATAAAACTATGGCCATTCTACATAAACATTTTTATTATCCAAAAATTCAACATGATGTCAACAAGTGTTATACATTATTTTGGTCACCCCAGTGATCAACTGACAACATGTGCTTAACTCATTTTCATGTTCCCTGAAAATATTAAAAGAGACTTTATCCATGAGAAAAGTGGTTTGATTTTCCTCTTTTAAAAACTATAACAAGGAAGGTCGTCGCACCCTACTGTATGCATGGGGTGCGACGATGCCTGATCGTCAGACTTTTCACTAAAGATGGACTACGACGTTGTCGCAGGCTTCCTGTGCATAGGGTGCGACAATACTTAAGCAAAGGAAAACTCAAAATTCATGAATGTTCTAGAAGGGAATCTTCTAGAAGATGAGGTTGCGCTCTGAAATCGATAATTGAAATTTGGGGAGGAAAAAGGGTTTTTGGGCACTATTTGGGTAAATTTGCAAATAAAATGGTAAAATGGTGTTTTGGCCTATTTTATTGTTTTTTACCATATTTTATTGCAAAATTAAATTATTTTTTATATTTTATCCATGCCCTAAACTCTAACCAACTTTGCAAAGTGTTGACTATTGTAGATTAAAAGCTCTAGGGACGAGACGTTTGAACAAGGGTCCACCTTTTTTGATTGTTTTTTCATGTTCTTCTTATGTACTGATTCTTTTAGGGTTTTTTAGGAAAGACTCCGAGCACAATCTTAGTTATTTCTCATGCTCGTGAAACCATGAGAATGTAATCAAGTAATCTTTTGTCATTTTTTCGAACTCGCATTGGTAATACGAAAACTAAAACCTATTGAGTATCCTTTAAGCTCTTTTAAATATCCCTAAACATGAAAATATAGCTGAGCGACCTTGTTCTTTTTATGCTCATAAAAGTATTTGAAGAAAACATCTAATGAGCGGAAGGTTATCTCTTTTTCGGTCTCATCAAACTAACTTACGAAAAATGACCTTATGGAGTTCTCTTTAAGTGTTTTTTAGACTCTCTAAAAATGAAAAACCTCTGAGTTTTCTTTCTCTATACTCATTAAAAAAGCATCGAAAGACCCATATGGGATTGAACCACTCCTTCTTAGGGTTCGTTAAACATACTCTGAGGGACTCGTATGAAGGACGAGCTTACATTTACAAGCATATGTTATCCTCCTCAAGTTTGCGTAAAAATAAATTGGTACTCGCCAGGAATGGTGGGGGAAAATTGGGAAAGAAATGTGTCTCTATATTTGTGTTAGTGGCAGTAATAGTTTCTCTTGAACATGACACCCCCATCATCATTGTATTCAGGTTGGGAAATCTATTTGTCTCTCATTTGACCATATACAAGTTCATATGTTGGGTCCCCCTTGAGTCAATGCTGTCAAGACAAATGTCATGTCATTCATATGTTCAAGAGAAGTCCAACCTAAACAAGCCTTCTATCAAGTCGACCATCTGCAGTTATAAATTTTCTACCATGTCAACCTTCCCTGAGTCAGTTTTGAACCACTTCATACTCTGATATACTTCAAATCTGTTACATATTTCATGTCATTGATGGGGGATACATCAAGGCCCTCCTATGACGAGTATTTTCCTGTCGACTTCAACTCATTATCCGGGAGCAAGATTTATAAATCATTTAGTAATTTAGATCCTGCATGCCTCAATGGAAGGCTTCTTCACTTTCAAGTGGGTTCACATCATTGACCCTTGATTGGAAGATTCCATTGAGTGTTCAACTTCAACTCATTTAATCACATTCGTTGGATTGTACTAGAGAGTACCTTGGGAGTCATTGACATCAATGGTGATTTCCCTCACCCTTGTTAACAATTTTCGTTAATGATCGGTAATCAAGTGGTTTCTACCATGTTTGACTTCGACACCTGTAATCACATGGTTAGATTCGTACTTAGAGACAATGGAAATGAAGACCTTGGATCTCATCATATTGGTTTAGGTTGAGACGGAGTATTCATAAGTTTACATTGACACATAGATCCACTGTGTATGTCTTGTGGCTATGTCCGAATTTGAATTCATTTAGAGCATAGATCCACAATGTATTTCTAGTGGCTATGCTGGATCATGATGACAGGGATCCACAATGTATATTTAGTGGCCATGACTCAATTGACACTTATGATTAGAGTCAATTGTAATCTGAGCATGGGAATGCCTACCTCAGAAGATGGTATGTTATTATGCAAATGCTTGATTGTTTGCAGGTTCCCGATCGATGCGCTCCTTGTTTTTGACACACACATTCTAAAAAGTATTTCAACTATCACAAGTTCGAGTTTCATACTTTGGGGGGGATTCTATTACACATTGATTTGGTCACCCCAGTGATCAACGGACAACATGTGCTTAAATCATTTTCATGTTCCTTGAAAATATTAAAAGAGACTTTCTCCATGAGAAAAGTGGTTTGATTTTCCTCTTTCAAAAACTATAACAAGGAAGGCCTTCGCACCCTACTGTATGCATGGGGTGCGACAATGCTTGGTAATCACACTCTACACTAAAGCTGGACTGTGACGTCATCGCAGGATGCCTGTGTATAAGGTCTGACGATGCTTAAGCAAAGGAAAAGTCAAAATTCACGAATTTTCTAGAAGGGAATCTTCTAGAAGATGAGGTGGCCTCCGATCAATTTGGATCTTACTCGCTTCTCTGATTTAGTGGGATCATCCTAATCCACTCATCCATCTCTCTTTCACCCTATATAAAGAGGGATCTATTATGGAAAAGGTGAAGGTTTGCAAGGGATTGCATATGTATGAAGAGTTCTACTATAGATTATATTTGAGAGCTTTGCTTTAGTTCTCTAAGTCAAATTGTGGATATTCTTCATCAAAGGAATTGAAGCAAAGGTGTGTGTGTTGGAGAAAAGAGCCATTGAAAGGGACCTTTCAACTTCAAGGCATGGGTTGTATTCTCCACTTTCGATTTAATATAATGCAACAATACATTTATTCCCTATAAAGGTGTCTTAAATTTTATTGTATAACTCCTTGATCTTATACATAGGACTCATTGGAATATATATATCTTTGTTCTCTCTCTTTGTTGGTTTGTGCTTCTTAAATAGGTTCACCATCCCACAAAATCAAAGAAGGAGCTACAAGGATGAAACTAGCGAGGATCAAGCGTCGTTTAAAAGGTATGTCACTTGTACCTCTCTAAACTAGTTTATATGACAATGAAGTCTAAGGTGAAGTTTGCATTATGTCTTGTTTCATTCTAGCTTCTTGTGAAAGTTAGGGAGATCAGTTTGTGTCCACACTTACTGATTAGTCCGATAAAAACAAGTATATCATATCTTGCATTGCCTGTGCCATTTCCAAGCCAAGCATCAAGAAACAAGGCTTATACACCCCTCTTCCTACTCTTGAGAGGCCTTGGGAATCCGTCTTGATGGATTACATGTCTGGCCTTCTGTCCACCAAACAAGGCAATGATTGCATATTTGTGGTGGTTGATCGGTTTTCAAATATGGCCATTCTCACAACCTACAAGAAGAGAACCACAAGGACATATACTGCCAAGCTCTTCTTCAAACAGATATGGGTCCATTTTGGGATACCACAGACCATCATATTTGATCAAGACAACAAGTTCCTCAACACATTTTGGTCGAGTCTCTGGTCACTGTTGGACACCAAGATCACTAAATTCACTACCTTCCACCCTCAAACCGCTAGCCAGACATCGGTCGTCAATTAGATGATTGTGCACATCATGCACATGTATCACTCTAAGCATACACGTACATGGGATGAGAGTCTTCCCTATGTTTAGCACAGCTACAACAGGGCTCTCCATATCTCCATCAACCATAACCCATTTCAGGTGGGGATGATATTCCAACCCATGGATCCCATTGATGTTGCACTACCTCTTGCAACCAAACAGAAAAAATCTTCCCATGTTCATTTTGAGCCCGACAAAGCCACCAGATTCATTGAGAGGATTCAACACATACGCCAACAGGTCCATGATTTTTTTCAAAAAGCCAATGCTAAGTACAAGAAGTGCTATGATCAACACTGGGTACCACACAAGTTTTAGGTGGGAGACAAGGTATGGTTACATTTGCATAAAGAACGACTTACAGGGCCCCATCGGAAGTTCCATCCACTTTTCTATGGGCCTTACACTATCACCAAGGCTGTGGGAGACAATTATTTTGAGCTCAACACTCCCACATTCCTTGGCTTGCACCCAGTTTTCAATGTGGACCTCCTCCGACCATATTTTCCACCATTATTGGGCACCTCAGAGATCACAAAACAGTTGACACCAACATAGCTCAACCCTGACTGCATGGAACAAGAATCCACTGATCAGATAATGGACACACATGTCAAGGGTACTCTCCAACAAAGGATCCATCTTTATCGGGTTGTCAAGGTAGGGAAGCTCCTGCACCAAGGAAAATTTCTCACCTAGGGCCAAATTCAACAGAAATTTCCTCACTTGATGGGGGAACTAAAAGTAACAGAGACCATTGCTTCCTCAGAGGGGAGGACTGATCTAGATGGATATTGGTGGCCACCTGACTATTCCAACTGGCTCCTTTTGACAATATTAGTTCAACAAGTTCTTCTGGAATTCTTTTTAATTGTGGGTTCTGTTAGCACTAAAAAACGCACCAACATTTTTGATGGAAATATGCCTAATATTGTAGGGAAATTTTCGATAGCTTCCCGAGCTCCAAAATCTGAAAGCACCATTGGAAATTTCAGGATTTGTAGATGTCGATTGACTATCTAAACATGCAAAACGGACTCTCCATGACTGAGAAATTTGATTTTGAAAAAATCTGCACTTTCACCAGCGCAGAAGGCTGAATTTTGACTAGTTAGCTGTGGAAAGTAGCGACTTTCAACAGTGCAGGAGCAGATTTTTCAGGCAAGTGCACTGTTGAAAGTTGTCAAGGCCAGAATAGCCAAATTTTCGCCCAGATCAAGAATTTTTGGGTTTGAATGGTTTGAATCCTACTTCAATAAGCTGGTTATGAATTATCAAATCAAAATCTGAAGGCCATTCTTGGAGATGAAAGTCAAAAGGGAATTTTTTAACTAGATTTAGTGATTTTCAAGGGAAAAATGATAGGGATTTTTGGCACACATCATCAAATTCGAATTCCACTTTCAAAGGAACAGATCAAAGGGCCTTGGAAGGCTAGGTTACACTTCATCAACTTTCAACCAATGTTTGAAGACCAAAAGATAGAGGTTGACCTCATCTTGAGGATCTCTCCTTATCTTTTGTGAGTTAGTTTTGATTTTCTATTTTTAGAATATCAGATCCATTGTTTTAGGATATGAAAACTGATTGTAATAGGCTATAAAGCCAAAGACATTTGGAGCTCTAAAGGGTTCGATTATGGATACAACAATACTCTTTTGTACTCAGACCTTTCATTGTTAATACAGATCACAGGTTCCTTTCCATTTTGGTATCAGTTTCCCATATTTCTTCTTCACTGTTATCTTGTTGTCAAACCTTGAATAGCTGTTATCCTATTGTTTGGTTCATGATTTTTTTTTTTTTTTTTTTTTTTTTTTTTTTTTTTTTTTTTTTTTTTTTTTTTGTAATCATTTTCTTTAATTGTTTATTAGACACTGCTTTGCACTGGTTTATGAACAATCTTTCTTCATCCACTAAGGCTTCCACTACTTGTTTAACCAATCTTGGGAAACCTTGTCTATTTTTTTATCATTTTGATGTCTGAATGACATAAGATAAATTGAGTTATCCCATTGATCATATTTAAAATACAAAACATTCATTTCTTAAGTTACCAAGCACCTTTAGTCTGCAACCACAAAGGGTTTCTTGGGTGATAACAAATTGCCGACGTTCTTGAGTGACGAGTTCAAAGCAACTTCACGGGGGAGATGACAAAGCGGTCTATTTCTTTGATGGTAGACAAGGAGTAGACATTATCGGGTTGTACATCATCTATTTGGCGACTCCATGAAGGAAGAATTTGGTGGCGACTCCATTTAAATCAATCGTTATGGAAACCTCCTTTGGTATGAAATGGAAAAGATCTTAGCTAAGAGGTATGCTTTATGTGATTTATCAAATATAGCCCGGTTTTCCACATCCAGTGTTGACTATAATTGAATGGGATGATTATCTTCCGATATTCAGAGGAAGCAAGGATGATCATCTCGGTAACAAAGCCATGTTCAAGCATGTACTTATGAAAATTGAATAAGTGCATGTTTGAACATGGCTTTGTTCACGAGGATGTTTAATCAAGTTGTTAATTTTCTTTAGAAGAAAATGCTGCATTGAATGGTGTCAATCCCTTCTTACTTTGTTAGTATCCATTCTCTAAAAAAGGAATTTCATGATGTTTTTAATTCATATTACGAGAATATCTACTTGGCTGATCTTATTTTTGATAATTATTGTAAATCATTTCACATCAACATTGATTAGTATTCCTTAGATTTTGAAGGCGTTGGTGATAGTCATGAAGACACATTTGTCATTGATTCAAATGTCTCTTATAGTTTTGACTATCGGATTAAGGATGCCACAGATTTAGATAAATAAGTTGTTGATATAAATTCAGTATCCCAAAAGAAATTGAAACAAGCATTCTTTCCTCCACCATCAATACTTATCATTCTTGATCTAGAATCTGCAATAGATATCAAACAATCCATGATTAGTACATAAATAAGTCTACAACCATATTTGATTCGAGATAGCGAAAGTGCCGATGCATGGGAAGAGAATATCACGAGAATTTTTTGATCTTCGGCTCAACTTAACGGGGAAGAAGGTTTTCCTTTTCACGACTTCGTTGATCATACTGGCGATTAACAATTCTTTGAAATTACTTAGAGCAGATGTCCAACTTGCTTTTGGCCGAAGGAAGATTTGGATTTACCAACGCCCTTTAACTCATTTCGTATGACATTTCAGTTTGGGTTAAGATCAAGAATAGTTTTAGGAAATCATTATCTGACATGGATTCATTGGAAACGCCGATTTCCCTTGATCAATACGCCTTTCTATTAGTTAGATGTAGGAGTAGATAGAAAATAAGCTCGTCATCAAGCATGAGATCTTTTCCAGTCTAGTAGTTTGCAGCAGAAACTACGGTCAGCATTTATTCATTTGGATCTAAATTGTAGGGATGCATGAGAAGAATTTGGCAAATGCGATGACGTTGCCCCCCTCAAACTGGAAGGAAGTTTCTTCATCCAAAGTTTCCAACTCCAGTATATAGCTCTGTCCTTTCAGATCACCCTTTCACCTGTCCTAATGAGGGTTGTGACAAATAATAAATACATAAGTATAAATCAAATCTTCATCTCAAAATAGGACATGCGGGTTATGCTTTAAAGAAAATGGAGATCCAATCCATCTTCCCTAATGAACAATCTGCATATTATCGGATCACCTCCTCATGTGGTAACTGATTTAGCAACAAGTGTAAATCAATCTCCACTTAAGGGTTCTGATCCATCTTACAGTGGACAATAGATCCCCTCAAGGGGTACTGTAATGAGTTGTCTTCATCAGCTCATTTGCAAGGTTGTGCTAACTGGAATCGAACACGATCTTAAAACCTGTAACTCATGCTGAGATGTTTTCACACATGCTTGATTGGATGCACAGTTGCTTGGCTGTTGTTTGAGCTTTGGTAGATGAGGAGAGATGTCGCATACTATTTGCTTCACAGTTGCATACAATTTGTAGATAATGTATCTGACCATGAGGCCTTGTTTTCTTTTATCCTGGAAATTCACAGAAGTGTTATTGGAGAGCCATTGCATGGGGAGGGTGTTGCGATTGCGATCCAAAGAGGTTGCATGGATTGGGAAAGAACTCTTCATTGTTTAAGGCATGCTTTGCATACAATGCAGTCTCCTGATTGGTAGAGACGGGTCTTGGTTATAGCTCCATGTGATAGACAACATGATTAGCAACAATTGTCAGTTCATGGCGTTGCTTTCTCTTCTGAAATGATATGTGAAGCCACGATTGATCGTATCAAGGAAGTTATTGTGAAAACTGCTTCTGCAAACAAATTAGCACCGTAAATATCTCATCCACGCAATCTCATCTCCAGTTTCACTCAAAGAATGATGAATTAAATCGGTTGGAAGGAGTAACTCATCATGCAATTCGGTTAGTCGAAGGTTTTACTTAATCCTCCGCCTTAATTGATTGGTAATACGGAGTATTCTCGTGTGTTGAGATTTCGCGAATATTTGAATTCCAATTACAGTTTGGTAGTTTTAAATTTACAACATACGCACACGTGATGAAGGTCTTTGTGACAATTGTTCTTGAAAGCATTGGCAGTAATAGGTTTGTTCAAGTCAATGGAAAGCATTTTAATGTTGTAATTAAAAGTGGAGAAGAAATTGTTTTCAGTCATCCTGGAAACCATGCCTATATATTTCAACAGTTAATAAATGAAAATGCCTCATCTTCTGTTGGACTGACATAAAATCAAAGAGCCACATGTAAGGCAACACCATTTGAATCAAGATCAGGGGATCCTTCAGTTGTAGCAGGAGCATAAATTTTAGCATCATTGTAAAGTTTGAGGCCAGACCTAAACTTGTTGCCACCACCTGCCGTAAATATTGAAGAGTCCCGGCAAGGAATCGACAAGCCTCAGTTGCCACCTTCATATGAGTATTTCCAGGAGAATCTTTGAAATTAAGCTTCACAGAGGTCGATCCCATAGTAGTGTAAGGGACGAGATATTACAGAGGGCGGCCACGATAGAGAAGGACGAAGAGGAACAATGTGTTAATTGGTCCAACATGCTTCCCGAGTTACTGATTGAAATGATTCAGAGAGTGGAAGCCAGTGAGGGAGCGTGGCCAGGCCGAAAAATGTCGTATCCTGCGCTGTTGTTTGTAAAAGATGTAGGGATATTACCAAGGAGATTGTCAAAGCACCTGATCAGAGTGGGAAGATGACTTTCCTGCTTCTCTGAAGTAGCCTGGTGCACGTGACCCTCCAATGCAGTGTTTCATTAAAATGCGCAAAGAAACATCGACATATTACTTGTATCTCAGACTTACACCAACCTTTTTGGAAAATGGGAAATTTCTCTTGGATGCAAGGAGGTTTAGACATCCAACTAATACCGAATACATAATCTCTCTTGACGCAGAGGATCTATCCCAAGGCAGTAATGCTTATGTAAGAAAACTGAGCTCTGATTTCCTGGGCACTAAATTTACTATCTATGATAGTCAACCACCACATAATGGTGCATGACTCTCAAGCAATCGAGTTGGCCAACAAGTAACATCAAAACAATTCTCTCCTCGAGTTCCAGCTGGAATTTATAATGTTGGACAGGTAGCTTACAAGTTTATCTCCTGGGTTCAAGGGGTCCTAGATGGATGCAATGCACACTTCATTCAGTGCCATTCTCAATCATGGAACAGAGAGGAAAAGTTTCAACTTCTAAAGAAATCTCAGACTCCACGATTGATATATCAACATCATTGAATGGAAAAGGATCTAGTAAAGTTTGGAATCTTGTGACATTCTGTTGGAAAATATTACACCTATAATTTTGAAGAACAAGGCTCAAAGATGGCATGAACAACTGCGGTGTTGGTGTTTGAATTTTCATGGGCATGTAACTGTGGCTTTTGTGAAGAATTTCCAGTTAGTTTTTGCCATAGACCCTAGTCGGCCATGAGCACAAGTTGATCAAGATGTTGTTCTTCTCCAGTTTGGTAAGTTTGGGAAGAACATGTTTACAATGGACTATAGATATCATCTGTCAGCCTTCCAGGCATTTACAATATGCTTGACCAGCTTTGGTACTAAAATTGCTTGTGAATGAGATGTATTTGGGATGTAGCTTCTCGGGGAAAAGAAAAACATAATTGATATTAACAATGATTTGGGAGTTGCTTATAGAGGCGTCATCGATGGTTTAAAATGTCGAGATGCATCTTAGATATTGAAGTAGGCCCCGAACCGGTGAGGGCGACCTCTGATCAAGGGTCAATGATATCCCCAATAGGTGAAATAGAAAACATCTGCAGATATAAAAACAACAAATGAACATCTAAATCTTAACAGCTCGGATGCTGGTCTGGACAGAGAATGGTGGATGCATGCACTATCTGTACAACCATACCACTGGTGGCATTATTTGGTAGTGCTTTCTGCTCTTAATGATTTTCTTTGTATAACCTACTCTGACATTGAAGAGCGAAGTTTTTACATTCTAGAAACCAATATTGCATTAACGAGTGAATTAAGTTAGCCCCTTGTTGAATCCTTAAGATTTTGGGTTAGAAATGATATAACTCTGTTAGATGCTGAAGCGAGATGGTGCACTACAAGCTCTTTTTCCAGATTAGACAGCACAAAGATATCTTTGGTGGATGCAGATGGCTTTCCTGTTTTCATTATTACAATTCTAGTTCCTTCAAAGGAGTTTTCTGTGGAGCACTGTCAAAATTTACAAAGAATATGCTATGGGTGCTTTAGCTAATATTTCCGGTGTAAGGTGCAGATCAAGGAGAATATGGATGCAATCGGTTATTATCAAGTTCACCCTCTTACTGTCATTTTTCATGTCTATGATGATGAACTAACCAGTGGGACAAAGCCTAGCAAATTGGTCACTCTGAAATTGAATACTTGCTAAAGCTGCATATTTTTTTTGTGTTGGGGTTGATGGTATACAAGGAGGCAGTGAGAACAATTCTCTTATAAACTTGTTTCCAGATAAAACTGGGATTGAACTCCCTCATCAGATAGCCAAAATTTGTCTTGATCAACTTTGTAGTGAGAAAAGAGCACAAAGGTCATTTGAATGGGTTCAGCACTTGGCAAGCATTGACTTTTTCCCGAAGCTCCTCCATTCCTTGCTGATAACATATAAGGTGTGAAAGGTGACTGATTGGCATCTGGGGTTGGCATTGGTTACTGATCTGTGGCTTTACAAATCTCTGTTACCATTCATTTTATCCACTCCCTTTTGCATATGTAGCTTTTCTTGCAGGCCTTTTCCAGGAAGAAGATTTACGCTTGAAGGATGTCTACTATTCTAAGTGAAGGATTTTATGGGAAACTAATGCAATAGAGTGCAAGACTGGGATTGCACACATTGACAATCTAATAAACAACATGAAAGTGAAGTCTAAGTAGCTTCACATGTTAAGGAAAAAGAATAAGATAAATCAATCAGTCGTCAAGAAATTTAAGTGTAGAACAGAGAAGAGGGATATTCTTTTGCATATAATCGAGATTCACATCGGTTTTTGATTTTTTGGGTAAGTTTCTTTTTTCAGTGGTTTAGGCGAGCGGTATGTGTTCTCATTAACCAGAAAAGTGGAAATAATCCGCTGGCCCAATACTAAAGGAAAAGGTATGCTAGGTTCTTGGACACCTCGCAAGGAGGTACCCATCCCAGTTGGAGCAGGTGTTAACTCTAAAAAACGCACCAACATTTTGATGGAAAGATGCCTAATATTGTAGGAAATTTTAGATAGCTTCCCGAGCTCCAAATACAAATATGATTATACCATTGGAAATATTCCCAGGATTTGTAGATGTCGGTCGACTATTTAAGCATGAAAAAAAGACTCTCCATGATCGATAAAATTGATTTTGAAAAAATCTTCACTTTCATCAGCGCAAAAGGCGGGGAATTTTGACTAGTTAGTTGTGAAAAGTAGCGACTTTCAACAGTGCAAGAGCAAATTTTTCAGGCAAATTACCTTTGTTGAAAGTAGCCGAGGCGGATAATGAAATTTTCGCCTAGATCAAGAATTTTGGGTTTGAATGGTTTGAATCCTACTTCAATAAGCTGAGGGTTATAGATTATCAAATCAAAAATCGAAGGCCATTCTTGGAGATGAAAGTCAAAGGGCATTTTTGACTAGATTTAGTGATTTTCAAAGGGGAGAAAAATGATAGGGATTTTGGCACACATCATCAAATTCGAATTCCACTTTCAAGGAACAGATCAAAGAGCCTTGGAGATGGGTCTACACTTCATCAATTTTCAACCAATGTTTGAAGACCAAAGATAGGAGTTGACCTCATCTTGAGGATCTCTCCTTATCTTTTGTGAATTTTGACTTTCTATTTTTTAGAATATCAGATCCATTGTTTTAGGATATGAAAACTGATTTTAATAGGCTATAAAACCAAAGACATTTTGAGACTCCTAAAGGGTTCGATTATGGATACAGTAATACTCTTTTGTACTTAGACCTTTCATTGTTAATACAGATCAGATGTTCCTTTCCATTTTGGTATCGGTTTCCCATATTTCTTCTTCCTTGTTATCTTGTTGTCAAACCCAACCAGATAAAATTTGTTATCTATTATTTGGTTCATGACGTAGTAATGTTAGTTTCTTTAATTGTTTATTAGACTCTGCTTTTTGCCTTTGGTTTATGAGTAATCTTTCTTCATCCACTAAAAGGCTATTTTATTGTTTAATCAATCTTGAAACAGCATTCTGTTGTTTATCATTTTGATGTATGAATGCTATAAGCTAAATTGAGTTATCCATTGATCCATATTTACAAAATACAAACATTCATTTCTTAAGTTACACAGCACCTTTAATTGCGCAACCCTAAAGGGTTTCTTGGAGTGATATGAGTTCTACAATTTCGGGGGCCTATCACGAATCCTAAAGAAGCGCCATGTGGATGTTGGTGGCCTCCCACCTAATCCAAATTGGATTATTTTGGAAGTTTTCATCGGCCAGTACATCTTTCTATACTTCAAAGGTCATTTTGGGGCCCTAAAATGTTTTTTTTTTTTTTTTGTTTTTCCACAGTCAAACTATAGACACATTTAGAGTTTGATAGTATAAATATTAGTTCGAAGAATAAATTTCAATGGGATATCAGCCTAAAAGCAATTAGGTATGCAAAATTTACGTCCCCGAGAAGTTGAGGTGCCAAATTACCCATCGAGGCCCACACATAACTTTTGGCGTTCATCTCCTAGGGTTATGTTTTTGGATGTATATGGTTTTGCATTCATGAGTGATGTTAAAAGGGATCTGGAGCCACATTGCAATGATTCTACTTAGGCGGATGCATGTAGAAGCGACATCTCTTATCAGAGATAAACTTCTGCACCATTCTAGAAATCTTGTTTCGGTCTACATTTTATAGTTTCAGCCTGTTTTATTTATTCAATGAAGTTATTTTCACTAGATATCTGTTATTGTTCTCCATATATCTATGTTATTATATTAAGTCTGTTATTCATTTTGTTACGCTCCTTAAATGCGGATCAAGATGGTCCATAAACCCTATAGGTCCCATGTACTAATCACGACCACAATGTTGAAGTAGTCCTACAAGCATGTCCATAAACCAACTTTCCATGTCCAAGTACTATATTTATTAACTAGAAATTGTAGAGCTCTACCATAGAAACCTAGGTCCCATGTTGCGATTCTCCTACCAACTTCCAATTGATGACACCTGTTACACCCCAGATTCTTTATAGTGTTCCCTGCATTTTTTCATGAGATGATTTCTTTATATGTGGCCTTGATGGGATGAGTTGATGTACAAGTGTTGGTTAGAGGTCTCCCAAATCCCCTCAAGTGGATGGTCATGGTATGTCCTTTTAGTCCTCATTCTTAGGGTGCTTGGTTTTATTGCTCTGATCGACTACCCCTTTGGAGTTGGTAACTCTCCTCTGATGTTGGCCTTTTATGTCCTGGGTAGGTATGCCAACATTCTGAGGTGTATCTACTATGATACATGATTTATAGGGCCCTAACTATTCACTTTTCTTTTTCTATGTAAAAGGTGATAGCACTTTGTAAGGGTTGTCCCGCACCAATGGTTTAGTACACCTATTTTACCCCATGGACCCTCTCTTTTCTTATGTACCACACTTTCATCGTGGGCCCTTGGAGATGTTTCTGCACATGATTATCTAGTTTCACATTTCTTGAGGTAGTCTCATGAATTTTGAGGCATATCACAGATTTCAACGCATTGGTCACACTTTCTGAGGAATAGACAAGCTATTTACATCCATGTGGGAACCCTCTACACTTTCCATGTGTCATATGCTAGAACATCTCCCCTCCTTTATCACTTTTAAAGTGTTTTTTCTCACTGAAGGGGGCCAACCTCAATTGGGACACTTTATGACAGTCGTGGGGTTATTTGAGCCCACTTGGATGATGTGGATGTCACTTAAGTGACTTTGCACTTGGAGGAGATGACATGACACTCATCCTTAATGATTTAAATGGGATTTAGACCACTTTTTGATGACTTGATGGCCAAATTGAAGGAGTTGTCCACCTTGGAAGGGTTTATTTTATCTTTTGGAGAGGTAATTCCCTCTTTTAGAGGTGAATGTTGGAGCTAGGGTGGCCAAGGATTATTCCTTGCCACATTTTGAGGGCCCCTAAGTCAACTTCAAGTGTAAAGTTGTACCCTATATCCAAATCATCCCTCTTAGAAGGTTGATGTCACCCCTTTGTGAGGATTTCAAACATGTAAAAAATCATTTAATTATGTTTTTGACTTAGTCTCCAAGTTGTGTTGATGACAAGTCACTTTTGCTTTCGATTCCTTAACCCACCTTTAAAATAAAGGAATGGGAAGGAGTTGTGGTATCATCTATAAATAAAGGCATTCCTCTCATTCCAAATTGTTGTGAATTGTTGGGGATCATTTTGAAGCCATTATAAAATGTATTTTACTTGGTGTGAATTCTTGGAGCTCTTTCTTTCTTGGTTATTCTTCTTTCCTCAAATACTATTGTGAATGCTCAAGATTCTACTACAAGCTAACAAGGTCGATCCATTTGAAGAGTTATCAACTACTTGGAGGGAGGACATCTAAGTGCATGTCTCTTCCATTTTTCCCTAAAATGATTTGGTAAGTGTTTATGTCTTGTATTGTTTAGTTTTATACTCCTTAGCCAAGGGTTTTAAGTATTATTTCAATTCTTTTGTTGATATTTTGGTGAAGGCCATTCCCTTGAGAAACCCTTCTTGTAGGACCTTGGTTTCATGATTTATCTTGATTAGACATGTAGGGCCTTGGTTTTCATGATTTATCTTGATTAGACAAGAGACTACTAGCCTTGAGGCACTAGTATCTCATTCTAACACATAAACATTAGATAACCAATTCTTAGAGGGACATACTTCTTGACCCCATAAGCCCTAAGTGGGGACACAAAACTAAGCTTAACTCCCAAAAACCAACCACAAAACCCCTAAAAATTCAATTATTTTCTTTTCATATCATATAAAACATAAAAAACATATTAAATATATACCATCAAAAAATATTTATTTGTTGTCTAGTGCAAAGCTAACAATTTATTTTCATTTTATAAACATTTTTGTCCAAGGGTTTATGGTAAATTGTTGATATTTAACCCTAATAGAGAAAATTAGCCCCACACATTTTTGCTTAAAGGACTCATCTAACATCTTGTGGGCTAATTTAAGGTATTTATTAATTTTGGAAATTAAATTACAACAATACAAATAAAAATTAGTGAAACCCCAAAGCTAGGGTTTAACCCTAAAAGATACATTCTAACCCTACACTAGCTTATATTTTATTTGTGGATTATTCATAAAGGATATCTAACACATTCTAATGGTGAAATTGATCTCCTAGATGCTTCATAGTTGTTATATTTCATTTTGGATATTTTTGGTGAAACCCTAAGGGAATTCACCACCTCTCTTTACAAGTTTGAGATAATTGAATGATTATTATTCATTTGTACTTGCAATCAATCATTACTGGGTTATTTTTACATAGTTTCTCTATTTTTATAGCTAAAGTATCCAAGTTTTATCATTACAAGTGATTTTAGGCACTCTTGTGGTGCTTTTCCTCACACACACACACACACACACACACACACACACACACACACACACATATTTTTATCATATATAAGATTTTGGAATTTATGGAAAACAACAACATGGTCCAATTTACAACATATAATCGAGGGATAACTCATGTATATCATTCATTATTGCTTTATGCAATTATATCTCACTCTTGTAAAATAAAAGGTCCCTGTTTCTTCACCCAAAGACTGATATCATAATGTTGATTTATATTTCTGTTGTATCATAATTATTTTAGTTATTAGCACTCATATAATTATCTCCTAACCCTCTTTATATTGTAGTATTTATTGCCCTAACTATTGTTTGAATATTCTCAAGGAATTAAGTTGGCTACTTCATTAGCATTGGTCTATCTAACCATATATTGAGGTGTGTAGTTTGAAGTGAACTGTATCATGAGATACCAAAGGGTAATATACAAGTTTGTTTCCAAGGATTGGGATACCTTCTGTGGCTCCAAGGAATTGGCCTAAAGTGAAGGGGAAACAATGCTAAGGTGACAATGGTGTGTTTATCATGTTGTGCTTATCCCCAATGGAACCTCTACAAAGGCTGCTAGTTTGTGTGGTAACAACACCTAAGCTAAAAAAATAGTTGAGTGTTGTGCTCCAAATACCCACCATGGTCATGTGGATCCATATAAATATAACCATCAATAGAAAACAAATCCTTCATATAATAGTAAAAATATGGCTTTAAAAGTAACTCTATTATTGCATAAGAAGCATACTAAAAAATGATAGTCACCACTTGTTGTTGTATTTCCTCCCTGATGTTCTCTTCATATGGTGGAGATGAGTCATCAAAAATAATATTAAGGTAGTTGTCTTCTTAGAAATCACAACTATCTAGATACTAATCTAAATCACATATTTTTGTGAAGATAATATATATATATATATATATATATAGATATATATATTTTCTAGAAATTCTATAGAAAACTGCTCAAATACCGATTTGAGTGTTGCATCTCCTAATATACAAAACAAAACAAGTGATTTTTTTTCCCTGCTATGCACTAGAAAGTGCTCTAATACCAAATATAGTGCACCTTAGATCTAAAAATTGAATCAAGCATAAGATATCCAAAAATGTGCAAGAAATGATTCAATATTTTATTTATCAAAACACCCTTACGGTAGGGAAACACCTTACAAGGATCCTTTTATGGCATGATAAATTCTAGGTTGCTTGCTACTTTGAGGGGGAAACCTCCTAATGAGTTAAATCCAATCCAATAAATAAAATAATCTTCTCATACATGCTCAATAAGAAGGACTCCATATTTTTTTATAATCAATGAAATGTTAATTACCTAGTGGGCCTTCTTTAATGAGGCCACATTGCATTTATTGAAAGCTAACTACCTAATGGTACCTTATTTAATAATAACTAACATTGTGAATTTAGTATGCATTACATTAAATGGCCACCAAAGTTGTCCTAATTTTAACTCTAATGGGCCTATAAGCCCTTATTACAAACCTAAGGAGGATCCCAACAAATATTGAAACTTCAAATTATGGATTGTACCTAAAAGGTCAAGAGACAATAATAAACTTGTATTATTCAAATTATGTACAGTTGTTTGAGCTACCCAACGAAATGAAGAGTCTTGGGAGCCAAAAAATCACATACATATAACTTAAATATATGTTGCCTTGATGAGTTTGCATCCCTTGGTCTCTCATAGATTAAACTATAGAGTGAGTCTATGTAGAATCTAGATACCTTGACAGTTTTGTGAATGCAAGGAACTGAAAATTGATTTGTTTTCATTGAACGAATAAAGATTGAGGTATGTGTTGTTGATTGTTGTGTGTAAGCTCTCCTAATTGTATGGTTTCTATCATGAGTTTCCACTCTATGATTTTGATTGCAATTTAGTGCTACATTAGATTTTGATTAAGGGGTCTTGATATTGAGATGTACTCTCATGTTGTGGTTGGTTACTTTATGACTTTGGGATGTTGGGACTTTATGATGTGGTGACATATTGATTATTTATGCACCACTTAGTTATGAGTTATTAACTCCTAACCACCCGAAATTATTTGAGGGGACTTAAGGGAAGCTATTATCTTTATGGCCTTTCTCTCTTTAGTGACTACTGTATTGGAATTTAAACATTATTAATCTTTGGAACATATTGAAAGCGAATTGTTTTGTTTACCATTTGAGCGTATTGAATGCATAGTGTATTTATTAATAGTTTGAGGGCTTTTCTTGTTCCTTACCTTTCATTCCCTTGACAAGGGAGATTTCCATGTATATAATTTGATTGTTCATGAAGTGGACTCAAAATTTTTATACATCTTGGTTTGTCTTAAATTTGATGTCTATGAATGCCTTTCCTCAATATATATGTTGGAATCTTTCTAGGCATCCAAGAGACAATAAAAATTATGTGGAAGTTTTCTTAGTGACACCTTGAAACTTCCATTTATAGTTCTTGCACACCTTTCATTGTGGACCTTGTAAGATATTCATTACATAACTAACAAGTTTAATCTTGTCTTCTTATTTATGTAAACTTGAAAATATTTAAATTATAAGTCTAGTTTACATTAGCCTAGTACTTGCAAACTTCTTGTTTAGTAACTCTTTGATAGGGTATCTTGTAATGGCCTTTAGGGAAGTGTGGGAATTGTAATCGTATTTTGTCTAAATATATAGGTTGGATGGGGATTTATTGTAGACCTATGTGTATGGATGACCTTCATAATAAAGTTTTTTTTTTTTCAATTTTAATTATTAATATAAACTATGTTTACTTTGACATTTTATGTGAAAAATAAAAAGAACGTTATGTAGAATTTTATGTAGAATTTGTCACAAACAAAAGAACTTAGCAAGTAGCCACTATGTTAAAATCTACATCTAGAAACATGTAAAGTCCATGCCCTAAGAACTTAGTGAAAACATAATGATACTTTTATCCAAATGGTTAATAACCATTAACATAAATAATAATAGCCAACAATAGAGTAAATGTCAATTTAACCACAATAAAGATAGATATCAAAGGAAAATAGGTACAATGCCCATTTTCAAAGAAGGATCTTTAATATCAAGATTCAGGGTCCATCTATTCAAGTTTGGATCATCAATAGGTGGGGTAGGGTCTTATCCATCACTTGTTGTTCATGCTGCTTTTCCATAATAATGACCAACTTTCACTGAAGAAACATATAAGTTTTGAGGTTAAGGAACATGCCAACTATGATTCTCCCTACTATGTTGCTCTTGCTCATGAACCAAGCCACCTACTATGGTGTGATTCACTGCAAGAGGTATGAGATCAGGTCAAACCATGGTTGGATTAAGCATTTTAAGGGACTCAGCTAATTGTGTATGGATCCACCCCCCAATCTTCTAGCAACATTTTAAGATGTGATATCTGCACCTTATCACTATGCACCTAAATATACAAGTGTATGTTGGCTCATATCAAAGCTCCATCAAACTAGATAAATTTACAACAACGAGCATTTTTAAACACATTCATGTAAGTTTTTTTTAAGTTCTATTTTAACCACATCTGAAATTTTTAACACATGTACACCAAGATATATATAGAGAACCAATATCTAAAATGTTTACCACATGTACACCAATATCTCACCTCCATCTCTTCAAAATTTCAAGGTCTGAAATGTCCCAAAACAAAAGTTATCGCGAAAATTCCAAGTTGACCTGAAACTAATATCACAACTCTTCCCTTTTGGAATGATATTCAATATTTTGCTCATACATTTTTCACACCCACACTTTCTCTCAATTCCCTTTTTTTATTTTAATTTTCCAAATACCATGGGCAAATACCCCAAACCCATGGGTTTGAAACCACCATTTCACTTTTTACTTTTTCACATGCACCCCTTTTTAAATATACTTATAAGCCTATATATGTGTATTGTAATGCCATAATATGACATTAATGACAACATTAATCCTTTGACACCAATGAGAATAATTCCAACAATCCCCCCTTTTTCATTGATGAATATCCTGCAACGAAACACATAGTCCACCGGGCAATGAAATAATTGTCCGCCTGTCTGCAACTCTCCCCATTTGAAATCAATGGCAAAGGGATGCTCCCCCTGATCTTTTGATTTTCCTATCATCAACACTACATGCCCAATCCTCATCTATATCTGTTGTTAGAGTAAAATATTCACCTCTTGAGTACCACAAGCCAAATTCCAAGGTTCCCTTTAGATATTTGAATATTCTTTTCACTGCTTGCACATGAGTTTCTTTTGATGCAACTTGAAATAGTGCAACCAATTCTACTTCTTGCACAATATTCACCCTTGATGCTATAAAAAATAGTAGGCTGCCAATCATTGACCTGTTAAATTTTTGATTTACTTCTAAATATTCATGTGTGTGATCATATGACCTATCATCATGGGTGTGTTGACTGATGCACAATATTCCATTATGAATTTGTTCAATTTTATCTTAAGAAAACTCAGTAAATCCAAGCCCATTCAACAAGAAACAATTGATTAAAAAATAAGACATCAATTGGGTTCACATAACAATAACTTCAAGTATTCCCCCCCTTGAGGGATCAATACATAGCAATAGTAGTTCTCGATGAAAATTGGAGTCGAAAAATAACCCAGTTGAAACTCAGTCGACGAATACTCATTCAAAACTCTAGTCATCTGTTATGTTGGATCGATCCTTTATCAACCACTTCCAAGGAAATCATCAATAACTAAGAGGAATGTTGCATGAATTTATAATTGATGATACACAATGATACAAAGTCATCAAACACCTGGTCAAATGATTTCATGACCATCCATCAATCCAACCACAATCTATCCTGGTAGTTGGCATTGGTCCACAATTCTATCTTTCACATCTCTTTTGCAAATATATGAAAGAATTATTGCCATTCCTTCAAATTGTATGGTGAGGATGATGATAGGGAACATATTTTTGTGTTGGTTGATTAGAGGAAGTAGGCTCAGGGTCAAGTTCACTTATAGGAGTAGAACAACTTGGCATATCGACAACAATGTGATCTGTAACAACATGCTAAAATTTTGGCATGTGAGGAACATTCAAATCATCAATGTGTTCAACACAATCAACAATAGGTTGCTCTTATGGAAAACTAGTCTAAACTCCACCTGCAACAAACAAAACTTCCCTAGTTGTAGCCTAGCCAGGTGTAAGTAGGGAGGAAACAACAACATCATATCTAGAACCAATCTTAATGAATGGATAACTTTGAAAATTGATGATCTTGTCTAAGGTTTCAATACTCATTTCAAACTTCAATATTATGTTCAACTTAATAGTTTTTTTCTCCAGTTCCTTTCTTAAAGAAACAATTTCAGATTCTAGCTCCTCATAGTTTTCTTCCTTTTCCTTCAGTTGGATTCTCACCACTTCTTCTATCCTTCTTGCCTCTTCTAATTGAACCGTTAGATTCATGACAATATTTTCTGTTTATTCAAGGCTTTCTGACATGTTGGTTTTTGAATCATGATCCTCTTCTTCATATTTCTACAACTACTCCTTTTGATTCAAATTCTTTTTCCTTATCTTTTTTATTTTG
>SNQJ01S0084903.1:17515-34459 GCA_010110895.2 Picea sitchensis
TTAAAATTTTAAAATTTATTTTATTTTTATTTAGATATCAAAATTTAAAAATATTTTATATATTTGAAAATAAATGATTCAAAAAATTAACAAATAAACTTTATAAATAAAAATATATATATATAAAATACATAATATATACACAAATTATAAAATTTAGAGATAAACTCTAATTCCTTTGTTCTTATTTATTTTATTAAAAATAAATAGTCCGCGCATAGGGAGCGCATAGAAGGGTGAAAAACGTAAGCTCGATTGAAAAGAAATATAGAACAGGCATAGAATCTACTGAAAAACTAAAGTGGACGGCAGAGGTGCATTAAATTAATGGGAAATAAACCGAGACAAAGTCCATATATTATGGGAGTTCAGACGCTATTGATAAGATGTATAGTTCAAAGAATACAGCGATGACAGAAATGTGAATATCTTTTCTCTATGACAACATTTGAATTCACTGTTTTTCTTTTCAGGCGCCCACTGGCGGAAGTATTGGGTTTTCTCTCGGACAACATTTGAGTCCACAGTTTTTCTGTTTTTTCTTTTCAGGCGCGCGTGGGCGGACGTGTTGGGGATATATACACAAAATAATAATAAATAGTCGATTTTCTTTATTACATTATGATATTTGTAATAATCGTTAATGTTTATTATTTATAATCTAGTGAAAGAAATAACGTTGATATATTGGAAAAAATACACGGATAAGTTTATTGTCTTTTAACTTAAGAAATTTTTAGTTTGTGTTTCTGTATTTTCGATTTGAAATTGAATTTGTTTAAGGAATTACAAAATTTAATTTAAAAAAAAAAGTATTCAGGGAATGAATTACACAAGTTAAGTTAAAAAGAAAAGATTAATATAATGCATCAAAGCAATTAAGCATAACACAAATAACCTAATATTAGTAGAGTTAGAATTGTGAATCACAGTAAACTCTCAGTATCCCAGTTTTTAAAGTCTATCCCAGTTTTTCTTGACGCGTAGTGGGTGGAGCCCGTATCACTGGAGTTTCGAGGTTACTATTCCTGAAAGTGTAATAGATGGGTGGAGCTCGTATCACTGAAGTTTCGGAGGTTACTATTCCTGAAAGTGCAATAGATGGGAGGTGGGATAAATAAAAAATCAAGTAAAAATATATGGGAGGTGGGTCAATTAGCTGATAAAGAATCCTAAATTTCCGATACCTAGAGCCATGAGAAAGTAGGTAACTTGTAACTAAAGAGCGAGTTCACTCTAAGGGCAATCAACAACCTGGAAAAGAGACGAGATCAAAAGGAAATTATGCCTATGTAAGTAATTCTTCTGCCCGACAAGGTCTTGGAGACAACATTACGCCATTGCAGCCTCTGTTTTTTCTTCCGAGATAAGAATTTAGAGCTGCTATCAGATATACTAATAAACATAGGATGGCGAGGTTTTCAATGATCAGTTTTGGCTATACGCCCAAATGTCAATAAGCTTCCCTCGTCAATCCATTCACCTTAAAGCTCGAAAGAGTTCAGGGAAATACAATGATGGATTGACAGAAAGACTAGCAAACACACAGATAAAGACAGTTATAGATAAATAAAGGATTTCTTGTTTTACTCTGTTTAGTTTCTGATAAAGAAGACTCGGTCGGGTTTGGAGTTCATGCAGAACTAGGATTTCCATCTAAAATAAAAATAAAAAAATTCACAACCCAATATCAATTAAAAAAAAAAAAACCTTTATTTGCTGTTCACGAGGAAGTCAGTTTGCTATTTAGACAAACCAGAAAACCTAATCTAATATTTTTTTTTATGTATACTTCATAGTGAGATTAAATAGATAAAGAAGACATACTGTAGATGATCTGTTCGGATGGTGTTGCTTGGTTTTGTTGAGTTTTCCGTTGATAACGCATCCTAATCTTCTTGAACCTGAGGCATTACACAGAGAATGCGAGGATCAAAATCCTAGCATTAGTGCATGAAAATTCATGAGGAGATTAATAAGC
Source organism: Picea sitchensis (assembly GCA_010110895.2). Lineage (NCBI taxonomy): Eukaryota > Viridiplantae > Streptophyta > Pinopsida > Pinales > Pinaceae > Picea > Picea sitchensis. The sequence continues at coordinate 19,497 of SNQJ01S0084903.1, forward strand.
AAAAACTATAACAGAAAAAAATATGAGCAAAATAACAAAAAAAAATATGAGCAAAATAACATGTTCTGTCTATTTTTTTCTCCACAGCATCATTCTGTCTATTTTGTTTTGCGCAAGTCCTGAGAGTTGTTCTGTTTGGAGTTGTTCTTTCATTCCTGTTAAAGGAATCTTTCATTCTAGGATACCCAATTCCTGTTAAAGGAATCTTTCATTCTAGGATACCCATTTTATATTCTCACTTTTATATTCTCACTTTTTGCTTTTGTTTTCATTTTCTCTACAACGATATCATTTTTTTTCTTCAACTGCTACATGTACAGACAATGTCTATCTCGTATTATGTTTAAACGGTAATAAATCTTAATATCTTCTTCATATTATGTTTGAATTTCCATAAAACGGTTTGTGAGGCACGTTAATGCGGTCATAAAAAAGCTGTAGGGAGGAGCGGTATTAAAAAAGCTTAGGCAGGGACGGTCATTAAAAAAGCTGCGGTCATAAATAATGGGAGGCACTTTAATTCAGTTAAAACTCAATAATATGAGGCACGTTGATTCACTTAAAACTTGTATTATGTTTAAATGGTAATAAATCTTAATATATTCTTCATATTATGTTTGAATTTCCATAAAACAGTTTGTGAGGAGCGGTATTTAAAAAGCTTAAGGGAGGAGCGGTATTAAAAAAAGCTGTAGGGAGGGACAGTCATTAAAAAAGCTGCGGTCATAAATGATGGGAGGCACTTTAATTCAGTTAAAACTCAATAATGTGAGGCACGTTAATGCAGTCATTAAAAACCTGTAGGAGGGGGCGGTAATAAAAAGCTGTATGGACGGACCGTCATTAAAAACGCTGTCATACGGTAGTAAATAGAAAACTCATAATAAATTTTAATATCTTTTTCATATTATGTTTGAATTGTCATAAAACGGTTTGTGAGGCACGTTAATGCAGTCATAAAAAACCTGTAGGAGGGGGCGGTAATAAAAAGCTGTAGGAAGGGACCGTCATTAAAAACACTGTTGTCATAAATTAAAAAAGGCTACGGTGGTAAATAGAAAACTCATAATGGAATGAGTTTTCTATTATGTTTTAATAATCATAAAAATGTTAATCATTACAAAATTGTTAAATGATGATTAATCATGGAAGAAAATAACTATAAAATTAATGACAGAATTGTTAAATTATGATTAGTGATTAGATTAATTTTTGTATGTTATAGTAGTTTTTTTTGTTTTTTAAGTTTAAATTGTGATTTAGTAATTTAATTTTGGGAAATTTTTAATTTCTGATTTAGTACTTAGGATATAAATATATTATATAAATAAGTTTGGGTTTACATTTAATTTTTTGGTATATAAAGTTATTTTATATGATTTAGTAGTTTTTTTTTTAAGTTTAAATTGAGATTTAGTAATTTTAATTTTGAGTTAATATTTAGTTGTTGGGATATAAAGATATTATATAAATACTTTTTTGGTTCGGATTTATATTTTTGGGATATTAAGCTATCATATAAATACGAAGTAGCTTAAAAGAAGTTCTAAGTTTTTACTTTTTTATGGACTAAGAGTTTTGTCCAAATTGAGTACTAAATAAGATTTGAGCAATGCAAATTTGTGATTTGGTCAACAATTGAGTTGTCCAAGTATAATCAGAAAGCAACCAGGTTGTTTTTTTGCCTTCAAGTTTATTTGAACATGAAAATACTATTCATCTTATAATCAATGAACTTAGAGAGGAGCAAGTGTGAGCTGATAAAAGATAGTTAGATAGTAACCTATAAAAGTTTAAAGTAATAAATGGAAAGTAGTCTAAACTATTTATGTTTTGACTATTTTTTCATGATACTATCCATTTAATTTTGTCCCACCAAAAATTGTTGGATCTGCAGATTTGTGGAGCAAGATGAATCCATTTGTGCATTCAGAAATGCAATTTAAACAACAAAAAGTTGTGATTTCATCAAGATTTATATTGTCACATTCCAAGTGTACAAGATGAATCAATTTGTACATTCATAAATGCAATTAAAAAAAAAATGTGATTTCATCCAAATTTATCCTTCTAAGATTCCAAGTACTCTAGGGGAAACACGATGAATCCATTTATGCATTCATAAATCCAATTTAAACAACAAAAGAAAAGTGCTTTCATCAAGAATTATATAGTCATTCAGTAAAAAAACAGGAACTAAAAATGCACAACATACTCAAATAAAAAACATTTAAAAAAATATATATTTCTATTTTTTCTAACTATTATATTGTTTTTAAAATAATAAAATATTTTTGAAATTCATACTTTAAAATCAATAATTTATAATTAATTTTTTTTAATAATTATAAAATAACATTTTTTTTTCAATTTTATATCATACTATATTACATTTCAAATAGATCATTTTAAAATAATTATAAAAACATTTTTTATTATATTTTATCTTATTTTAAAACATAATTATATTTCAAAAATAAATTAAATGTATTTTATTATTGTTTAATTATATTATTTTATCATTTGGAATTTCTTAATAAAATATGATCATGAATTTTGAATTTCTTTATGATAAATTAAAATGTCTTGTTTTTATTTATAAAATTAATTGCAAAATAAGTTCTTTCATTTATAAAGTTAATAAAATTGTTAAAACATTTTATTGTAATTAATATAGACTATTTTATCATTTTAAACTTTTTAATAAAATATGATCATGAATTTTGAATTTCTTTATACAATTGAAAAACTATGTTTTCATTACAAAGTTAATTCAAAAGGTTATTCTTTCATTTATAAAGTTAATAAAGTTGTTCGGACATTTTGTTGTGATTAATACATATTATTTTATTATTTAGAATTTTCTAATAAAATATAATCATGAATTTTAAATTCCTTTATCATAATTGAAAAAGTGGTGATTTCATTGATAAAGTTAATTGAAAAAAGTAGTATTTTCATTTATAAAGTTAATAAATTTGTTAGGACATTTTATTGTGATTAATACATATGTATACTTTTTTTAAATAATCTTTATAACATTTTTTTATTTTAAAAATAATTTTTTGATGAATATTAAAAAATTTAGTAGTTAAAAAAACTACTAATATTTAGTTTAAAAAACAATGACCCATATACATCTAAGCTTTAGCTAACCAAATTTTAATTTAAGAAAAAAATTAATATAGTTAAAAAATATTTTAATTTTTATATAAACAATTTTATTAAAAAAAATTATTGAAATTATTAATGTTAATTAAAAACTAACTATAAAAAATTTATTATTTGTTATTAGTTATAAAAATATTTTTCTTTTTAATTCATTTTATAGGATGGATCACTGAAAATGAAAATGGATATATTGTTTAAATTTATTGCACCCATTAGTAATACTATTATTGAACTTAGTCTTGCATTATTGCATTTATAAAGGAATAACATACATGTACTTACAATTTATCATATATTATTTTATTTTCATAATGGAAGATTGTCTTATCTTATTTTAGGGTTGTTATATTGTAAATGTCCTATTGTTGTGGATGTTTGAACTTTAAACTATAAACACCATCTTTTAAAAATATTAGTAAATATTTTAGGTATATGTTTTTTCACCTTGATGACTTTTAACGCTTTTCTTTGTTATAATTTTAATAGATGTTTAAACAAAGATATAGTAAATATTTTAGGTATATGTTTTTTGAGTGACTTTTAGCACTTTTCCTTGTTATAATTTGAATAGATTTTTAAACAAATATATGTATATTTGTTGTTAGTCATTTTGAAAATGTATCTTTTAAATGTATGTGTATTATTTTACATAAAGAAATTGAAAATAAATAAATGTATTTGATTTAGGTAATTTTATGATGGTAAGTGCCCTCGCATAGGGTGCCATGTGACCAACATGCATATAGATGAATTAATTACATATGTCTCCTCCCTTACATCCATATCTTGTAGGATGAGTGACATTCAAAGCTCATACGAGCATGCAAGGAAACTCTCTCATTGTGGTTTAATAGATACTTCAATGAAGTAGGGTTGGTAGATTGTGATGGGTACAAGACACATGCGCAATGTCCCTTCATCTCCTCTGGTGCCTCTCCATTTACTCTAAGTTTGATATGGTTCTTTTCATTCAAATTTGGTTCAGTTCTTTTGTTTTGGCTCTAATCTAGTCGTTCTCCTCCCCCATATGCAAGTTTTTGTCCCGCTTAGAGTTTGGATTGTCTACATGAGCATGCCTTAGGAGTGAGACAAGCCCAAGATATGGCCTCCTTATAACATCTTTGACATCGGGAAGAGAATGATCCGCCACTTCTCCCAAGCGCCTTCGAATTCTTTGGCCCACCGAGACAAGGGGACCCACGAGCCTTGAATGGCCATTGTGGAATAAAAAATTCTGGCAACGTTGATTATCATTATGTTGACCTCCCTTCTGTACATTGTTCCAGACCCCCATGATCCACCCCGCACTAGCCATTCCTCCCCTGGTGGAGTCGGTATCTTAGACCGGTAAGATTTCACTATTTAGGAAGAAATATGGAGAGACCCCTAAATCTCTTCATTGCTTCAGACCGAGACTCACACTCCACTTGTTTCCTCTCACCAGAACAATTGGACCTCATCTTTGAGATGCACAGGGACATGCTTGAACAGTTACACTGGAATACCCTAGTCAAGTGTCATCTCGACATATTGTACGACACTCTCTCAAGCTCTTAGAGTTAACAACGGGGCCCAACCTATGCACAATCATTCATCTTTTCCCCCATCAACGAAAATAACGATGACATAGGCTTCACTGGTTCATCCACTACTTAATATTGAAAAGTGTTTTTTCCTTTTTGATTTATACACTATAATTGTCAAATTTCTGTAGGAGTTTGGATTTCCATGTTCAATATTCTCTCTTCTTTCTCAAACAATTTAGACATTGAAGCTCCAAACCACTTGTTCAGTTTCCATTTTTTTGGCGGAATAGGTGGCAATTTTTTTCTTTGGTCTAGATAGCATATCAAGCAACCATCTATTCTAGTTTCCACTTGTCTAGTGGAATAGGTGGTGGGTATCTAGACACTGTTTCGTTATGTATGATTATGACAACATTTTGAGGAAATAAACTTTTTTGTTTACAAAAAAAAATTTATGATGGTAAGTAACACATGGAGCACCTCATGGATCATGGAGGCTATGTTGGATGAGACGATTGATCATGTTCTAAAGTGTATATGATGGAGGAGCATATTTGAATTGTGAAAGATCCTTCACATTATGAGAATTATGTTTTCATTGTTGAATTACTAGGGAGAATGTGTAGGAGGAAGAGTCGAAGGAGCATTGGCCTCATAATTTCGTATGGTAGTTGGGATAGGGAGTAGTAAAGGAACCAATGATGGCCTTTGGACAATTAAAACTGTAGACCAGTTGTTCCTTCATGCAGTAAATACCCGATAATTTTGGGTGCTCTGATAGTCATCTGCATTCTTAACTGAATTGCAGGGTCCACACCCTGAGTAACTAAGTTAGATATAGATAAGTTAGATCGCAACTCGCATCCCCAGATACCTCCAGAGCTAAATATATATCCTGATTACACGGTTGGTATTCAAGGGCCATTGAATGAAATTCTTCGACGTCTTGATTGGGAAAGTCAAAGGAGGATAGTAATAGTTTTCTTGTATGGTGTGGGCGGAATGGGGAAAACTACTCTTGCTAATTTGCTATATTTTCAAACTTTAATAGTTCAAAAAACAAAAAATTTGTCAATTTTCTAGGGTTAGATTCTTTGATGTGGATACACAACCATGCTCTGAATCGATCAAAATATTGCAAACGGGCATTATAAAGGATCTAATGGGAGCACAAGAGCCAGTGCCAGAGATCAGAATGTTTGAGGATGGATGGCGACAGATTGGCCGTATATTAGAGAAAACACTCGCTTTCATCTATATCGACAATGTTTCGAGTCAAGATAGTCTAGATCAACTTTTTCCCTTGCAGTCCGGTTTGGATAAGGCAAAGAAACTAAGGTTACTCATCACTATATGTAACAAAAGTATTGGTAATGTCTTAGGAAAAAAATGTCGCCTACATATCATGAAGTGAATCCCATTGAAGATAAAGATGCAAATCGCCTTGTAAGTGAGATAATGGGCACACAAAACATAGAATCCCAGGTGCAAAAGGATATAATTAAAAAAATGTGGCAGGGTTCCATTACTTTTGAATCTAATAACATGATTTATAGAATAGGAACCCAGCAAAGAGAAATCCTATGAGATATTCCGAGAGGAAACTAAAAGTTGGAGTGGTCAAATATTTCATGGAAAAGAGCTTGATGAGCTTATTGGGTACAAAAATCTACCTGAGGAGAGGATATATTTTTGTGGCTCGAAAAGAAGACACCTGAAAACTACAATGCCTGGGGTTCGATTGTCTAAAGTTTCCTCAGAAAAAAATTTTAGAATATCCTTTCTGGAGGATCAGAACTCATCCATAGAAGGGATGATATAAATTTCCATGGTTCTATGCTCACGCATTCCTTAGGCACTGAAGGAGTAAATATCAATGAAAAATTATGAGAGCCAATTCAGAGGCACAAGCCAAAGCTTTTGTTGAAATTAGGCTTGCTAAACTACCCTGAATCGCTGACATCTGAGCATGCATTCTCTGCGACTCCTGCTGGGTACCAGCAAGTTCCTTTCATGCTCATTCCTCATTGTTGTACATGTTTCTCCCGAGGCTTCCTTCTCAGCCTTGTGTTTTTTTTTTTTTTTTTTTTTTTTTTTTTGTGGCTCGAAAAGAAGACACCTGAAAACTACAATGCCTGGGGTTCGATTGTCTAAAGTTTCCTCAGAAAAAAATTTTAGAATATCCTTTCTGGAGGATCAGAACTCATCCATAGAAGGGATGATATAAATTTCCATGGTTCTATGCTCACGCATTCCTTAGGCACTGAAGGAGTAAATATCAATGAAAAATTATGAGAGCCAATTCAGAGGCACAAGCCAAAGCTTTTGTTGAAATTAGGCTTGCTAAACTACCCTGAATCACTGACATCTGAGCATGCATTCTCTGCGACTCCTGCTGGGTACCAGCAAGTTCCTTTCATGCTCATTCCTCATTGTTGTACATATTCCGCAGGCTTCCTCTCACTTTGTGTGTTTTTTTTTATTTTAACTTGACATGTAGTGCATTATTCATGGGATCCTTCTTCATGTCTTGTGCTTGATGCTTATCTTTGTAATGAGTCATATGTTGTATTAGGTAGCTTGTGGGATTGGCTTTAATATTTGGAGATTGAACAATTCTTTTTTTTTTCATTTTCTTTTCTTTATTGTTTGCATTGTATCTATTTTGGATGAACTGTTGAAAAGCATTATCGCAACTCTTTTTTGGGACCTTCTGTTTTTCATCTTTTTATTTCTAAACATCTTGGGAAAAGATGCACTTTTTTTTTTTTTTCACGGGCATTCTCAAAGCCCCCATTTCTGAAATCCCCTTCAGAAAGGATTATATTTTGTATAAAGTCTCATTTACCTATAGATTTTTTATTTACCATTTGTTAAAGATATAAAATATCAGTTGTATAAATATATAACATATTATATAAATGTGGTATAATAAAATACTCATACTTGTTTTACAATATTTACAAGATGCAACTATTATTAATTCTTGGTGTGTGCAGGTGAAGAGTCATTCTCACATGTGACTAGAACCAGGGAGAATATCTCTTTTCTAATGCACCTACCCTCCATAAATTCTCCTCGGAAGCATACACACTCTCACGTTCATTCTGGGTAGTCTACTTAGGGTTATTGGTCATTTCTATTTATTTATTTTTGAGTTGATTCAAGGGTTTTAGGCTGTAGGATGGGAGTTGTTTCAGGATCTAGTTTGCACAATTTATGAGGGTGGTAAGGCCTTAGGTTTAAGTTTTTGAAACCAAGCTTTGATACCATGTGTAGTGTCCTAACTCAATTAAATACAAAAATTTTCATACAATTAAACATATAATTCCTTTCTCATTGCATACGTAATTCATTGACCATCGAATAAGAATAAATATTCAGCAGAAATTAAAATTTTATCCATAGAATAAGAATTACCTAACAGAATAAAATAAATTACCTCTTCCTGATGCTAACCCTGATCTCTGTTGGTCCAATGCTGAAGTTGAAATTGTGCCAAACACTACCCAAAACTGAGTTTTCCTCCCTACCAGCTAGGAGTAGTCTGTCTAACTCCCTAGCTCCAGGATACCGTAAGGATATCCTGGCCCCCATGCAACCCTCAACAAACCGATGCCCCCTACTTATGATTCACCAAAAACTCCCAAATCCAAACTCCTCACACCAGAGATCTCCACAGAAAATTTCCCATAGAAATATATATCCTCCTCTCAAAATGCTTCCTCCTCCCCTCCAAAGAATGCCTTTCCCCATAAGACTCTTCCCGTCATATTCCCCCTTCATCGACTCTCCTCCCTTCATTAATTTCCTTATCCCTTTATTTATTATCTTATCCCCCTATTTATTATATTATCCCCTTATAGTTATTATCTTATCCCTATATTTAATATCTTATCCCCATATTTAATGTTTCTTCCCCCCCACTATACATAAATCTTTAATACATTAAATTATTAACCCCCTTTAATTCTTTACTCAATTAATTAATTAGTCAATTAATAATTAATTAATCATTAACACATATCGACAAATAATTAATAATAATTAACTAGTTAATTATTATTTAATAAATAATTATTGTTTAACTAACATATTAGGACAATCAGATTATCAAATTAATTATAATTAATCATCCCTATACATCTATTTAAGTAGGGTTGTTACAGTGAGAGTGAAAAGACATATATTATTGTATTTTCTTGAGGAAGAGGCGGTCGACCTGGGAGAAAGTGGATTTCTTTTGCTGGACCATGGGCCTTGCCATTTGAGAAAGTTTTTTCTGTAATCTTGAAATGATCGATCATTAATAGGCAAGTTGTTGATAGGATTCTTGGGCAGAGGTGTTGGTGGCATTTCCTTTTCTCTGTTAAGTGTTTTTCCAGTTATCATTTCATTTGTTTTCAAGTTCTTATTTTCAAAGGATAAATTATAGAGAATAATTTATTGGAGAAATACTCTGCATCTGTTCTTTGATAATCTTTATGTATCTCTCCTAAAAACTCAGTTTAGGAATTCTTAAATGCTCCATTTCTTGTATTTTTTCTCTCCAATTTCTTCCTCATTCGACACCATTAAAACTTAATTCAATCCAACATTTCCACTACCTTTCCCAGTGTAGGAGATTTTTCTAGATATGAGAGTGAGTCATATATTTAAGCGCAGACCCCATTTTCCCAATGGCCCTCCTGGTTGTCCCAACCCAACCATTTAAAAACCAAAAAACATGATCCCTCATAACTAGCCTAATATCCTATTCCAAACCAAGTTAAAAAACACAAAGAGAGCCCTCTCTGAGTCTTGGAGGGATAGATCCAAGATTCCAAGCAGTTGAAATAGTTACCTCCATCAATTTCTTCTTCAGCCGAGAAATTAAAGAGTGATAACAATTTCATATAAAATTTTAGTGCAACTTTAATTTCAACAGGTGTTCACACTAAAACTAGAGCTGCAACTAGCACTGTAATTGGTGTTGCAACTGGCACAAATAAATTGGCACGAACCAGCTAGCACGGAGGAATTGACATGAAGGAACTAGAACGAATGAAATGGAACTAAGGAACTAACATGAAGGAACTCGAACTATAACTGCAATTATGCTACAATGATCTTAAGAGAGAGATGTGGATCTACGTTTCAGTGGTTAGATTATTCTGAATATGGTGTGGGCCCATAACCAGTCAAAATATTGTGTTTGTTTAACCATAGACAATATCACAATATTGTCACCCAACCGTAGGCACACAACCACCCTCGAGCACCATAACCTTTGATATATAGAAAGATTTTTGAAGAAGCACTAGAACCAAAGGATAAAAATTTGAAAGAGAGAAGACCTTTCTCCAAAGGTATTTTATCAAGTAAAACGTCCCAAACCATGGGCCAAGACCAGTACCTAGCTGCAATCATTGCAACAACACTCTTCCTCTAGATTTGTGCACCACTTTCTTGAGTGTGAGTGTGTTTCCAAATGAGCTCAAGAGCCTTCTATTTGTACTAATATTTCCATGTGAATAGGTGTCTCTTCAAGTAGGGTCGACCTGTCACTTTATGCATATAATACTTCAATATTAGTTATTCTACTGAGTCAACTTGTCTTCCATGGTTTTCACACATCTTTTTAGGTTTTATCTTTCTTTTGAAATATTCTATTCTAGTCAATTTTTTATCCATGGAGCTTAATACTTCTCATAGATGTCAAAAGATAAATACATATCCCTCTCTCTCTATATATCCATATATCTGTCCACCCTTCCCTCTCCCTCTCTCTATCCCTCTCCTTCTCACCCTCTCTCTTATCTCAAACTCCCCACCCCTCTCTCCCTCCTTCTCCCTCTCCCTCTCTCTTTCTCCCTCTCTTATGTTTNTCCATGGTTTTCACACATCTTTTTATGTTTTATCTTTCTTCTGAAACATTCTATTCTAGTCAAATGTTTATCCATGGAGCTTAATACTTCTCGTAGCTTCCAAAAGATAAATACATATCCCTCTCTCTATATATATCCATATATCTCTCCATCCTTCCCTCTCCCTCTCTCTATCCCTCTCCTTCTCACCCTCTCTCTTATCTCAAACTCCCCACCCCTCTCTCCCTCCTTCTCCCTCTCCCTCTCTCTTTCTCCCTCTCTTATGTTTGAATCTCTCTCTCCNATTGTAATAGAAAATACAAAGCAATACAAATAAACTAACAAAAGGAGAAAAAACATGTAAGAAATAGAAATTATAAATTTACATCACAAGCTTACTTAAAAAAGAGAAGAGACCACATGTAAAATAACTAACACAAATAATGAATTTATAAAAATTTATAAAATATAGTTTTATACATAATAAATAAATAATAAATATTTTAAGTTAAAACATAATATAATAAAATATCCAATTTACATTTAAAAACAAAATGACATAAATATTTTCTATTTACTTAATTAATTGANNTAAATACTTAAAAAATAAAATTATAACGTTAAAATCATATAATTTATTATCATACAAATTTATAATATAATAAATAAACTAAAAATGTAAAATTTAAATATAAACAATGAATACAACATATATTTTAACATTAAAAACTTATTTAAAAAAAAATCTCATTCTTTTATTTTTATTAAAAAGGTAAAAACAATACATATATTATATTATATAAATATATATATATATTATTTAAAGATATAAAGATAAAAAACAATTCATATATGTACAATTCAAACTTCAAAGAATACAACGATGACATAAATGTAATATCTTTTCTCTATGACAACATTTGAATTCACTGTTTTTCTTTTCAGGCGCCCGCTGACGGAAGTATTGGGTTTTCTCACAACATTTGAATCCACACTTTTTCTGTTTTTTCTTTTCAGGCGCGCGTGGGCGGACGTGTTGGGATATATACACAAAATAGTAATAAAATAGTCGATTTTCTTTATTACATTAAGATATTTGTAATAATCGGTAATGTTTATTATTTGTAATCTAGTGAAAGAAAGAGCGTTGATATATTGGAAAAAATACACGAATACATTGAGATTTTTAGTTTATGTTTATGTATTTTTTTATTTGAAATTGGATTGGGAATTACGAAAGCTAATTTAAAAGAAAAGGCATTCAGGGAATGAATTACACAAGAATGAATTACACAAGTTAAGTGAAAAAGAAAAGGTTAATATAATGCCTCAAAGCCATTAAGCATAACACAAATAACTTAATGTTGGTAGAATTAGAATTGTGAATCACAATAAACTCTCAGTATCCCAGTTTTTAAAGTCTATTCCAGTTTTTATTGACGCGTATCACTGGAGTTTGGAGGTTACTATTCCTCAGACTGTAATAGATGGGTGAGGTTACTATTCCTGAGAGTGTAATAGATGGTAGGTGGGATAAATAGAAAATTAAGTAAAAATATATGAGAGGTGGGTTAATTAAACTCTAAATTTCTCTGATACCTAGAGCCATGGGAAAGTAGGTAACTTGGAACTAAAGAGACGAGATCAAAAGGGAATTATGTCTCTGTAAGTAATTCTTCTGCCCGACGAGGTCTCGGAGACAACATTACGCCATTTAGAGCTGCTATCAGATATACTAATAAACATAGGATGGCGAGGTTTTCATTCATCAGTTTTGGCTATACGCCCAAATGTCAATAAGCTTCCCTCGTCAATCCATTCGAGCTTAAAGCTCTAAAGAGGTCAGGGAAATACCATGATGGATTGACAGAAAGACTAGCAAACACACAGAACATAAATAAATAAAAACATAATATCTTCTTCATATTATGTTTGAATTTCCATAAAACGGTTTGTGAGACACGTTAATGCAGTCACAAAAAACCTGTAGGAGGGAGCGGTAATAATGTAGGAGGGACTGTCATAAAAAAGCTGTGAGGAGGGACAATCATTAAAAAAGTTGCGGTCATAAATAATGGGAGGCACCTTAATTCAGTTAAAACTCAATAATGTGAGGCAAGTTAAAACTCTTATTATGTTTAAACGGTAATAAATCTTAATATCTTCTTTATATTAATGTTTGAATGGACATAAAACAATTTGTGAGGCACGTTAATGCAGTCACAACAAACCTGTAAGAGGGGGCGGTAATAAAAAGCTGTAGGGAGGGACCGTCATTAAAAACGTTGCTATCATAAATTTAAAAAAAGCTACGATAGTAAATAGAAAAATCATAATGGAATGAGTCTTTTATTATGTTTTAATAATCATAAAAATGCTAATAATTACAAAATTGTTAAATGATGATTAGTCATGGAAAGGAAATAATTATAAAATTAATGATAGAATTGTTAAACTATGATTAGTGATCGAACTAATTTTTGTATAGTTTAGTATTTTTTTTTCTTAAGTTTAAATTGTGATTTAGTAATTTAATTTTGTGAAAATTTTCATTTTTAATTTAATAGTTGGGATATAAATATATTATATAAATAAGTTTGGGTTTAGATTTAATTTTTTGAGATATAAATTTATTTTATATGGTTTATTAGTTTTTTTTTTTAAATTTAAATTGAGATTTAGTAATTTTAATTTTGAGTTAATATTTAGTAGTTGGGATATCAAGATATTATATAATACTTTTTGAGTTTGGATTTATATTTTTGGGATATAAAACAATCATATAAATAGGAAGTAGTTTAAAAGAAGTTCTAAGTTTTTACTTTTTTTTATGGATTAAGAGTATTGTTCAAATTGGTTATTAAATAAGATTTGAGGAATGCAATTTTGTGATTTGACTAATAATTGAGTTGTCCAAGTATAATTAGAAAGCAATTAGGTTGTTTTTTTTCCTTCCAATTTATTTGAACATCAAAATACTATTCATTGTATAATCAATGAACTTAGAGAGGAGCAAGTGTGAGTTGATAAACTATAGTTAGATAGTAACCTATAAAAGTTTAAAGTAATAAGTTGAAAGTAGTCTAAACTATTTATGTTTTGATTATTTTTTCATGATATTATCCATTTAATTTTGTCCGGGCCAAAATTGTTGGATCAACAGATTTGTGGAGCAAGATGAATCCATTTGTGCTTTCATAAAATTTAAACAACAAAAAAATTGTGATTTCATCAAGATTTATATTGTCACATTCCAAGTGTACAAGATGAATCAATTTGCACATTCATAAATGCAATTAAAAAAAAAAAATGTGATTTCATCCAAATTTATCTTTCTAAGATTCCAAGTGCTCTAGGGGAAACACGATGAATCCATTTGTACATTCATAAATCCAATTTAAACAACAAAAAAAAGTAATTTCATCAAGATTTATATGACCATTCAGTAAAAAATAGGAACTAAAAATGCACAACATACTCAAATAAAAAACATTTAAAAAAAATATATTTCTATTTTTTCCAACTATTATATTATTTTTAAAATAACAAAATATTTTAAAAATTCATACACTAAAATCAATAATTTATAATTAAAAAATTTTAATAATTATAAACTAACTTTTTGTGTTTTTTTTTCATTTTTACATCATACTATATTACATTTCAAATAGATAATTGAAAAATAATTATAAAAACATTTTTTACTATTATATTTTATCTTATTTTAAAACATAATTATATTTCAAAAATAAATTAAATGTATTTTATTATTATTTAATTATATTATTTTATCACTTATATTTTTTTAATAAAATGTGATCATGAATTTTGAACTTCTTTATCATAAATTAAAATGTCTTGTTTTTAGCTATAAAATTAATTGAAAAATAGGTTATTTCATTTATAAAGTTAATAAAGTTGTTAAAACATTTTATTGTAATTAATAAAAATTATTTTATCATTTTAAACTTTTTAATAAAATATGATTATGAATTTTGAATTTCTTTATCACAATTGAAAAACCATGTTTTCACTTATAAAGTTAATTGAAAAGGTTGTTCTTTCATTTATAAAGTTAATAAAGTTGTTAAGACCCTTTATTGGTGATTTTATTGATAAAGCTAATTGAAAAAAGTAGTATTTTCATTTATAAAATTAATAAACCTGTTAGAACATTTTATTGTGATTAATACATATGTGTACTTTTCTTAAATAATCTTTATAACATTTTTCAATCTTAAAAATAATTATTTGATTAAGATTTAAAAATTTAGTAGTCATAAAAACTACTAATATTTAGTTTAAGAAACAATGACCTAGATACATCTAAGCTCTAGCTAACCAAATTTTAATTTAAGAAAAAAATTAATATAATTAAAAAATATTTTAATTTTTATATAAACAATTTTATTAAAAAATA
>SNQJ01S0084904.1:0-12184 GCA_010110895.2 Picea sitchensis
TACGCAGATGGAATGAAGCTTCAAAAAATATATGTAACGAAGTACTTGACTCAATTGAAGAGGGGGGAATTTATTTCATTTTGTAACAAGCTTGACATAGGAATAATAACTATGCTCGAGAATCCAGGTTCAATCCCCATACCTCTGTTTCATTTTTTAATGATCTTGACACAAAAACAAGAACTATGCTCATAAACTCTATTTCATTTTATATCAAGGTTTCTACAGAGACGCAGAAACTATCCTCACAGTTGGTTTCATTTTTTAACAAGATTGAAATCAGAAAACCATGCTCAAACTCCTCTTCTTGATCATGGATTCCAAGAGGATAAAGCTCTGGAAGGACACCATGTTAAGGGATAAAAATCGGTCATGGCTTCCAAGAGACCTTCACTGGATGGAAGAAATACACTCTGGAAGGAACACCTGTCGAGCGTCATGATAGGGGTAAGGAGACCAAGCTCCAATAGACTTACCGAAGAGATGACCATGTCAACTACTAGATCCAAGTCATAAGAGACTGATCTTATAGTGAGAGGCCCATATTCATCAGCAGTTGAAGGCATAGGAGACAACGCCACATAATTGACTTGTGGCAGGGGCGATACCATTTGCATATAAGAACCATTTAGGGAAGTCATTGAGTTGGTGATCAAGTCAGGACCAACAAACGAAAGTTGATCAATAGTCACCACTCTTCCTTCGTGTGGGAAGGATATGCTTTTATACCATTTGCATATAAGAACCATTTAGGAAGTTCATTGAGTTGATGGTCAAGTCAAGACCAACAAACGAAAGTTGATCATAGTCACTCATTACACTCTCCTTCGTGGTGGGAAGGATATCCATCGTAAAAAGAGTGGACACAATAGCTTCAATGGCATAGACATAATCTCGCTATAAATCGAAATCCAAGGGGTCCTCGAATACCTTCATGACGCTTCCATAAAGACAATTTTCACTCCCAAAGTTACAGGAACCGAGGAAGGACCTCTAAAGGGTGATTGGTTCTTCCGTTAAAATATAACAGATTCTCGTGGTAACCAAGGTGTTGAGGGATAACCCAAATATTTCCAAGCAATAGAGGACAAAACACTAATGAATGCACCTTCATCTATAAGCATCTGAGGAACGCTCCCGACCACAAACATGTATTTTAATCTTGAAAGTAATGTGAGAGGGAAGACAAGCTCAAGTTAGCACACCCCAATTAAAAAGGGATGTGGCCTCATTTTTGGAGAAGGCTTACTAAGAGAAGGGAGGAATTCCCCAACACCTGGTAGATTTTGTATCAACAAGAAAACATGGGTAGTATCAGGTTACTCTCTAGAGGAAGAGTAGGATTGATCGATGATTAGGATCAAATCAATAACTTGGGTTTCATTCTCCATGGGAGAATGGTGTTGACGATCGAAATGATCGACCACTTGGGTGACACTCTCTATCAGAGAGTGGGATCGACCGATGATGGCATAGGATCTAATTCACTTGTCAAATCGTGATCAAATAAGGACGGGACCATATTGACTACATGATCAACCGATTGACCGATGATGGACTGCATTGGATCATTCCATCAACCAAGGGTGGGTCAAGAGTAAGCTTGGTGATAAGCAAACCGGGAAGCTGAGGTTTTGAAATAGTCATGTCTTCCAGTTATTTTGAGGCTTCTTCCATATGGGGGAAAAGATGAGTTTGATGACTCCCCCACATAACCTACATACATGGGAACCGCTATGTGTTATGGCCTCTTTGCATGTGTGTGTGTGGTTGCCGACACGATGACTACCGCCCCGACTCCATCCCTTCACCTGATTTGTAAATTAATCCCCGATTAAGGTATTAGGGTTTTGCATCTACTTAATACCTAAAAACATTGTATATATTGTATGGCTTAAATGGTGAAATTCAATATAATGAAAATAAGAAAGGTTTTCCGCGGTTGAGGGTTTCAGAAAGACTGTAGTATTCCGTGGTATTATTTCATTGGATTAATTTTGCATTATACATCATATATGCATTGCTTTACTTCGCAGTTTAAAAACCACATGTGGTAATGAGCACGCTTTCATTTCCTTTAGGACGCCTTTGTTGCTAAGGGTTTGGCTCCTTACCATAGATCGTGTCATCTTAGGTCCGTGATAAACTCTAGTTCAAGGGAGCTTTGGCAAGAGACTGAGTAAAGTAAGAGAAATGGCTGCAGCTCATCTAGAATCGAGATAGAGAAGTTCAATGGTAAAAAACTGGAGCTATGGAAGCTCAAGACATGTGAACCTTCGTAGACAAAGAACAATGGATCACTATGGGTCCTGGTACAATGTTTCACCGTACACCATCTACGCTAAGAACACAGACCATCGGTACACCTCCTCACCAAGCATATCAAACTACTAGTACACCCAACGGTATGTCGTATGTAGGAAGATTGGGACAAGTTGGATTTAAGATAAGGAGTACCCATTCGACCGCCCGGTAGATCTTGTTGTTGAATGTCTCTGGAGAATCTACAGCCAATGAACTGTGGGATAAGTTGGGGGATTTGTATTAATCAAAGTCCCCGGTAAACAAGTTGTTTCTTCGAAGAAGCTGTATCATCTTAGGGATGGAAGATGAGATCAGGACATAACATATAAATGTCTTTAATACCTTGGTAAGTCAACTTGGATCTGCTATTATTACGATTGCAGAAGAAGATAAGGTATTACTTTGTTATGTTCTTTGCCGTACTCTTGGGATAATCTGCTGTACCATTGTAGGCACCACCTCAACCTACATTTTCGAAATATGAGGATGAAGGTATCGCTGTTATCCAAGAGACAGGCTTAAAAAGCATGGATGGTCACAACACGTATGCTTTATTTGTAAGAGGGAGGACCCAAGACAGGAACCTGGTAGCTCTCTGGACAGATCTAAATCTACAGGTAGACCTAAGTCCCCAGAAAATCTTTGAGGAAATGCCTGAAATGTGGTAAAATCAGGCATTATAAGAAAGATGTATAAGTAGTTAGTTGAAAAACCAAAGTGGATATAATAGGCATTCCTTCCATGCAGAGGGTGAAAAACCCCCTAATTTAAGAAGGGAGGTGATGTTTACTCTATCATCTAAGGTACACATGGCATTCACGGTGCTGATCACTCAGTGCACTCATACCATGACTCCCTCAGAGAGTGGTTCTGGGCATGAAACATATGATGGTGGTGGGATGTATCTTGTGGAGATGACCCGACAGTAAAACTTGGGACGTGAAGGCCGTTGTTAAGCAACGATGGAAGGATTAGAAATCTTCCTGTGGTTCTACACATTCCAAACCTATCCAGGAGCCCTTGCTATCCGTAATGTTGAGTGATGCAAGAGTGAAACTGTATTTGAAAAGACACTTGCAAGATGGTACAGGAGCAATGGTGTTGATGAGGGAGTTCATCAGGAACTGCATTAGTTGTTGGTAAGAAATTATACTAATGGGTGTGATAGTTTTGTTGTCCTTGAGCATAAAATGAAGGAGACAAGACCACATCGTACCTGAAAAGAAGACCATGTTGGCATCAAAGACTGGGGAATAATGGAGAAAAGGCTCACAAACACTACCCAGAAAGGCATGATTAGTTGTATGTCTAATGGCACCGATTTTGATTTCTATGAAATTGCATATATGGTAAACAAATCGGTGCAAGATTCCCATCCGGTGCTACAAGAGCAAAAGGGGATCTTAGAGTTGAGCACAACAAAGTGATGTGTTTTGGACTTGTTCCTGCTCCATCCCTTGGCAACTGTGCATTATGCTCACCATAGATGATTTTCATGGAACACATGGATTTCATTTTAAGAAATAAACTGGCGCATTTGATAAATTTAAAGATTTTAAGGCTCGCAAAAAATCGATCAGAAGAAAATAAAGGTATTGAGAACAGAATGCGGAGAATATGAAATGAATTCAAAGAATTATGTAAGAAGTGTGGTATAGCTTAGGTAATACTACTCCATAACCTCCTCAGTAGAATGGAGTTGCGTAAAGGATGAACAGGACACTGAAAAAAAAAGCAAGGAGCATGCTCAACAACGCTTCCGTTAGAACAAGAATTATGGGCGAGGCAATGAGCAATGATGTTACCTAGTCAATCAATCACCTTCATCGGCGTCATGGATGATACAACTCAACACGAGGTAAGGAACCGAAATAAACCCCTTCAACATCTTAGAGTGTTTGGCTGTGGTGCTGCATACGTTCCAAAGGAAAAGAGGATTAAGTTAGATAATAAAGTCAAAGTGCATTCCTATTGGTTGCAAAGATGGTGTGAAAGGTTATAAGCTTCGGAACCCAAAACCAAGAAAAATTGCTTTCATACCGAGATGTTGTTTTCATAGAGGCAAAAGATGTGTCCAAACGTGAATTCCCACCAATGCAAGATGAACCCGAGAAAATAGGATCTTGAGTTGGATGATGCAAAATCAACTATCCAAGAAGAGGAAGCAGAGAAGCGTAAGCGTAAGAAGAAGAACCTCATAATCTAGTATTAAGGAGATCAGTGAGAGATAGAACTGGTAAAAGGTATAGTCCACCGATTTTCGTCTAATTTCGCTTTTATCTATTATCGATGATGATCCTAACCGCCAGTAGCAAAGGAATTCGTATGATGGTAAACTTTGGAAGAAGTCCATTATTGAAGAAATGGATGCCTTGATAAGAATGAGCATGGATATAGTTGAGCTTCCAGCTGATTTTCTTCCAGCTGGAAGTAAATGGTTGTTCAAGAAGAAGTTTAACTAAGGTAAAGTGGAGAAATACAGCTCGCTTAGTAGCAAAAGGTTATTCCTGACAGAGGGAATCGTTGACTTCAGGAGATTTTTCTCCTCGCTGCTAAGTTAACCTCTATTAGATTTCTTTATCTATTGTCACGCTTTTGATCTTGAAGTGGAACAAATGGATGTGAAGACAAAGATTCCTACATGGGGATCCGGAAGAAGAAATCACATGAAGCAAACTGCATATTTTATAAAGAAGGGAAAGAAAGAGCTAGTCTCAGAGCTAAAGAAGTCACTATTATACCTACCGGTTAATCATCAGGGATGTGGTACCAAAAGTTTGACAATACGGCATCCTGATTGGGATTTGTAAGAAGCTGTGGTTGATCACCGTGGTATATTCCAAGTTGTGTTGGTAATCACTTCATTTATGTAGTGTTGTATAAGCTGATGACATACGTTGTACAGGAAATAACATGGATGTTATCATGAGGTGAAATCGCAGCTATCCTCCAAATTCTACATGAAGGATCTCTTGTCGCTAACTTCATTCTGAATGGAGATTAAAAGAGATCGTGCAAACAGGAAACTCGTTGAATCAAAGAAAATATGTTGAAACGACATTACAGAGGGTTAATATGCATGGAAGTAAACCTATTTCGCCAAGGTTCCTATTCCCATAGGTGAAAGTTATCTGCAGATCGCTGTCCCAAGACACGAAGAAGAAGAGGACATGTCCCATGTTCCATATGCCAAAGCGTGCAGCTTAACTTGATGTATGCAATGGTTTGTACTAGACCTATTCGCAGACAGTAAAGTGGGAGTTTTTGAGCATGTATATGTCAAAACCGTGGAAGAGCATTGGACAAATGTGGTAAAGAGGGTTCGTATCTTCGTATAACCACCACTATGGATCGCTACCAAGGAAGACCGATTAGACGAGTGGTGGACATACATGGCTTTGTTGATGCGCAGAGATCATCGAGATTTGGATCGTATTATCTACAAGTGGTATGTGTTTAACCCATTTTGAGGAGCAATCAGTTGGATGAGCAAAAGATGTGCAGAGTGGCACTCTCAACTACGTATTGAATACATGTATGTCACCATGCGCGCGAAGCGCATGTGGTTACAAGCCAGTCTGTGTATCAATATAACAACAAGGCAAAGGAGGATTAGACCTGACAAATGAAATAAATATTCCCGGCAAAGAACCCATCTTATCATACAAAGACGTTATTATTGATGTTCAAAGATCACTTCGGTGAGAGACATGGTTGAGGAAAAAGAAGGTGTTGATGGAAAAGGCTGACACTTTGAAGAATGTCAGCAGATTCATTGACAAAGTCCGGTGAGCTAATGCAAGTTCTCTTGCGTAGAGTAACAATGGGCATTGCTGTCCTAGATTATTGACGCATAATCCCTCCTGGACCGGATGCAAAAGAACAACTACATATGGGGAGAATGTTGGGTATGTATATTCTTTGCATGTGTGTGAATGGGCGCGATAATGACGAATCGTTGTTTTGCCATTTTAATGGATTTTGCTATTTTAGTTGATTTGTAAATTAATCCCAAATTAAGGGATTAGGTTCTTGGTATCTGCGGAATACCTAAAAACATTGTATATATTGTAATGGCTAATGGTGAAATTCGACATAATGAAAATACAGGGTTTTCCTATTGAGGTGGTTTCCAGAAAGATCTTTGTGTATTCTGCGGTATTGAGCCATTGATTAATTTCTGCATTGCTTAAGAATATATATGCATTTCTTTTACTTCACGTGTTTAAAACTTACGGAACTGACTCTCTACTTTCTTCTTCCCAACGATATATTGACTAGTTGACTCCGAGGTCATCATCAAGTTGCTTTAAAGGCCAATGACGTGGACCGGAAAGGAGTTGTAGACCATGCTTCTATGACCTGGATAGACCCGTGGAAATCCTTCAAAAGATGGATACCCTTACAAACCACGCAAGGGTACTCTATTTACGAGTTGTTTGGGTGATATCGACATCATCAACACTCCCACATCGACATCGGCGACCGGTTGTTTTCCAACATGTCCGGCAGTGGTTGGAAGTTTGAGCTTGCTATTTTCTTCTTCTTCATCCACCGGGTTAATAGCTCGTGATCTTTCACTCGACGAACAATATGAAACGCAATAAGACCTTACAAGTGATGAAAGCAAAGAAGATCTTACCGGTGAAGAATAAGGAAGTATCAACATGAGGTTGACGTTATTTGGGGAAAGTGATTACAACAGAAACACTAGTTGCATTCGATTTACCTGAGTGTAAAAAAACCATACTGGTAATCCTATTGTGAGACCTAGAAGGTTCAAAGTAGCCATGTGAGGAGGACCAATGTTTTCGTGAAGAAGGAAAAAAAAAAGGTTCCCCTAGCAAAGGGGTTCCCCATTGGTCATTTTGGGAACTAGCTTCATTAAAACAGATCCAACCTAGAGCCCCGCTAGGAGAAAGCCAAACGCTAATATGCTAAAAAATCTAGTAAGAAAACAAGGAAACAAAACCTTCTTACAATGAACGCATCTATTGGTGATGAAATCCAACAACATGGGAACAATGTACGAAGGGGTTGAGATAGAGGGGGAGATTTTACGTTGATCTAATTGCTTACCGGACTTACACCCCGGTGCAAGTCTCCACACATAATTGTGGGTATACACTCCAAGGCACCCGAGTGATTTTGGTCAACTGCCGTCCTGCAAATCGCGGAAGACTTTCCCTCCACAGTCACCTCGTTTAAAGACACTAAAGAGATAGGTTACTAAGCCACTAACCACAAACAATGATTCCTAGAAATAGTCGATAGTCCCGATCCACCAAGCAGTGCTGGTAGGGTATCTAGCCCAAAATCAACTCAGGGAGCTCCCACACATAATCGTGGGTATACTCTCATGTGACCCCCAATAATACGCGAAATTCCTACACTAAGCCCAACAAAGCAGGTGAGTAACTCTACTTGGCCCTCTAATGTGACCTTGTGATTGACCCCTGTGTGAGAAGGGCTTCCCAAGACAAAATGTAGCAAGTGGATTTCCCCTCAGCCCCTAACTCAAGATTCTATGTTTGTTTTATAGCTTCTAAAGTTATCTTTCACACCTATTCCAAACTCTCACACCCTAAGCTAATGTAGGCTTACTACCTAAAATATAAAAATGTATAATAAATTTTAGTTTATCTGATTTTTAAGGTCGTTGTTTACCCAAGAGGAAAATGGCATGGGAATAAATGATGTTTTGACCGACTCTAAACAATGCAAAGAAATGAGAATGCAAATATTTCACTTTTGATGAAAGCTATTATGAGAAAGAGAAAATGTTTATCATTGCCAAATGCACAATGTACCAATTTTTTTTATTAAACTCATCAATATCAAGATCCTCAAGAAATGAGCCAAATATATTGTACACCAATACACACCAATTCTCCCCCCCCCCCCGCGACCACGAGGGGCAATTGTTTTTAAGAATTCAAGACCAAAAATGCCAAAAACCATGCAATTTTGCTACTTCAAATGCAAAGATGCCACCAATCTAATGCAAAGCAAGAAATTAAAAAAAAAAATTGTTTCAAAGATGCAATAAAAGAAATAGAGAACTTCTTCAAAACAAAAGAAACCCAAACAAAGTTTCTCTTTTAACATAAGTTATTCAGAAAGAAGTGTTATTTTCACTAAACAATTCTAAAGAAAAACAAAGCTTTGTAACTGAAAGATACTCAAAACAAGAGATAAAATATTTCAAAAGAAAACAAGCTAAAACAAAGAAAAGGTGGCTAGAAGATTGAAATATTGTCAATAAGACTGTAAACAAACCATAATCAAACCCAAAAATTCACCCCAAACCCATATCTAAGATCTGGGCAAGAAAAACCACTAAAAGAAAAAAAAAATCCAAATCATTGCAGGATGTAAGATGAACACAGTGCAACGATCCTAGATCGTCACAGAGAACAGAGGGGCCATAGAGTGATGACGTCGCACTGTATCTGAAACCAAGAGTGGGACGATCATATATCGTCACACTATCCCTCAAAGCAGGGTGCGGTGATCATATATCGCCACACTATCCCTCAAAGCAGGGTGCGACGATCAAATGAAAAAATTGGAAAAATTAAAATTAAGAAGGTTTTTCCAGTGAATTTAAATAGTCATAGAGTCAATATGGATCTCCCAGTGACTCAGAAAACAGAACTGAGGCAATCAAAGAAAAACAAACTAGGAAAACAATCTATTCCCCAGTATGGTCACCAATTTTTTTATCGGGCTAATTGTTAAGTGTGAACAAAAACAATCCCCCTAGCTTCACTACGAAACTAAAACAAAACAAGACAATACACTACTCTTTCCCTAGATTTCAATTATCAAATGAGAAATGGATCTAGGACATACCTTTTAAATATAGAAGATATGACTTCATCAATGCAATCCAAGATCTGTCATAAGGCTTATGGAGAAATATCTTCAAAGGAACACAAGCCAACGAAGACAAGAATAACAGAGCCTACTTGATATCAAACTATGTATGTGATCAAGGAATCATATAGTATGGACAAATAAGATTCATATAGGGAAAAAAAGTGCATTTGTATTAAATAATAAAAAGAAAGATTACAGCCAAAGCCTTGATTTCATAAGATCCCTTCCAACAGTCCCTTGCTTCCCACACACTTTTGATCCACGGATTTTGTGACTGTAGATCTGATAGCTACAAACAATTAATATTCAATCCATCTATAGCCAACTTTTCCAAGCTAATTTCCCAAGCTCAATCCAACTAACTTTCTCCATGAGAGCTCCTCTCATTTTATAAGATGAAGAGGATAAGGTGAGGAGGTTAGGATGATCCCACTAAATCAGAAAAGAGAGTAAGATCCAAACTGATCGGAGGCCACCTCACCATAGAAACTTCTCCTTCTAAAAGCATCGAGAAGATGCTCATTTTCCCACGTACGAAAATCGTCACACCCTAAGTATAGTGCAGCCTGTAGAGATGTCGCAGCCTAGATTTAGAGCAGGGGGAAATGATCAGACATCGTTGTACCCTATATATAGTACAGGCTACAACAACCTTCCTTAATAGGGTTTTAACAAAGGAAAATACAATTTTTTCTCTCATTCAAAGTTCTTCTCCCTTCTTTTTTCAGGAATTTGGGCCACTGATCCTTCTAAAGACAAAGAATAGGTTTACATCGTTAACGATCATAGGGGTGACGAAAATAATGTGTAACAATGTTCCCTCTTAAACTTCTTTTTGTCTTCCCAAGATCTATGGAAAGTAGGCTTTCCCTTATGTTGATCATATAAGAACTTGTCTCTCCTTATGGTTTCCTCCAATGTCTTGGTATCATCATATTGGATCTTGTCACTGATCAAAGATGGCAGCCCACTCAAGTATCATTGGATATTATATGTCTCATCCTTGATGAAGGCAACATACTTCAACAGTTCTAAAAATCTCCTTTCATATTCATCAATAGTCATGTTGCCCAGTTTGAGTTCAAAGAACTCTTTCATATTATTTTCATAATACCTCTTGGTCAGGTATTTCTTCTCAAAATTCTTCTTGAATTCCTTCCAAGTCACATTTTTCTCTATGATGTGTTACACTTGCACAAGTTGATCCCACCATATGGATTCCTTTCCTTTCAGCTGATAAATAGAAATTATTCCTTCTACATGAGAAGAATAGTTATGCAATTGGAAGTACTTCCTCATGCCTAGCAGCTATGTCTCAACATATTCATTCTTCTTGTGTTCACCATCAAAAGTGGGAGGTTTGATCTTGTTCAATTCTCCTTTCAATTCATCCACTCCATACCTCTTATGCTTCCTAACACGGGATGGGCTTGAGCTCATGTGTTCTCTCCTAGGGGAATTCCTTTGGGAGTGATGGTGATGGTTGTTATCACTCCTTGATCTTCCTTTTCCCTCAGGAGTCTCGTGGCTTCCTGATTTGTTGGAGCCACTCTCCTTATCCAACTTCTTTTCAATTTGTCCAGGATTTTCATTAACTTCATATTGAATTATTCATGTTGTTCCTTGGCTTTCATAATCCTTTCATTATCATCCTTGTGGCTCTAGACATCTGCCTACATTTTTCTAAGGGTCTCAGCCATATTTATGTCTTCCTCCTTTCTTCCTCCATGTTCATTGAAGTTGGTTCCTTCCATACCCAACTAGACATTCATCCCTCTGATTTCATCCTCTTGACTGTAGACTATCTGTGTATCATCCATCAATCTACACTCTATCTTGATTCTAATCTGACAACTGTTAATTCTGTAAAAAAATGTGCAGCCAACATAACTTTGTCAAGCTAACTGTTCTCACTAATTTCCTGAAAACAAGAACCATTTTGATTCATTATTATATATTAGAATTATTTTCTGTTGATTTCCTGAGAAGTTGACTATTCATATCAAATTTCTGGGTGAATATTTATCTTCTACTATTCAATACCTTTCCAATGCCTATTTCCATTATCAATTCTGAGTTTTGATCAAGAAGTTATGGATACTTGAACAATTTATCTTTTCAGTGATGCAATCATGTACATGGATTCTTCCAACTCATAGTCGAATTAGCTCTTGGATCTATGATGGATCCCTTCTTTAGGCTTATAGGCCTACCTTACTTCTTTAGGTGTAGGTATGTACAATCAATAACTTTACGGGCTCTTTCTCTAAGCCCTTTAATGTTCTTAAAGAAAAATTTCGGGCACTAGCCCTTTTTCTTCGGCCCCCAAATTCATGTGACCACAGGATGTGACCAAGCATTAGGTTGATAGGCGTTTATCTAGAACTTCGACGCTTCGGAGAATTTCACACCTTCTTCTCTCATTTCTTATCAACGCCAAACTCCCGAACCTTTTAACTTTTTGGGGCCCACATAATATTGTTGTAATCATATAAGATGATGACACATGGCCCCCACATGTCGAACTTCTAATTGGTCCAACAAAGTTGACAAAAGTACAATTCTGAATGACACATGGCATGTCTAGGGGAGGTCCCATCACCTCTGAGGACGTCATCATGCCACATCATACCCCGTGCTTCGACACTTCATAGCTTCGGCACTTCAGGCTTCAAAGGTTTTTGCAACTCCAAACTTTCAAATCCCTCAGAGCGTCGAATTGGCGAACTCACAAAGGATGGTGGATCAACGATCCATAGCTTCCCAGCATCCAATGATTGATATTTAATATGGAACTCTGGGCTTCGAGGATTTCCAAATCACTTCTTCACAGATATCCTGGAGTGTTGAATTACCAGAGATCCTCTCTATTGGCACAGGGGTAGGCCCATGGTTCAATGCTTCAACAACGCACCAACAAAACCCTAACTACCAACCCTTTCGGCAACACCTGCGAAGCAGATGAAGTCTCACTCGAGGTAGAGGCAGGGGTGGTTGC